>CAUYRH010124606.1:0-89845 GCA_963574655.1 Perodicticus potto | reverse complement strand
TAATTTTTTTTTATAAAAATAAATGCACCATACGCAAAAAAATTAAACTTGGCTTTTTTTTTTTTTTCATGTAAAATGGAAGCCTATTACATATTATATTCATTAGAAGATTAGAGGTCAGAAACCTATGGAAATTAGATTTAAAAAAACTTAGCAAGAGATAAAATGAGCTTATTCTCTTTCTAATTATCTTTTTGTATATTTCAGGACCTCGAAAGGTCAGCCAGACTAGGTACATCTTACCCACAATGTCCCTGCTTTTGCATGGCACAGATTTTGCACTACGTGTATAGAACTACAACATTCTTTTTTTTTTTTTAAATTAAATCATATCTGTGTACATTAATGCAATTATGGGGTACAATGTGCTGGTTTTATATACAATTTGAAATACTTTCACCAAACTGGTTAAAACAGCCTTCACCACATTTTCTTAGTTATTGTGTTAAGACATTTATATTCTACGCTTAGTAGATTTCACATGTACCCTTCTGAAATGCACCATTGGTGTGGTCCCACTAATTGCTCCCCCTCTACTTCTATATCATTTTTACACCTGACATGTGTCACAGAAGTATGAACATGATCAAGATTGGCCTACTATTTCATTATTGCTTTCAAATCTGTTCACATTGAGGCAATAGTTATCTACCAATTGGTTTGTGGATAGGAGAACAGGGAAAAAGTGGAAGTTCTATCTTTTTCTTTTTAACGAAAAAAGTGAACCATACTTTTGTGGCTTTTTTCATAAGCCAACCCCTCTTGACCTAGATATTTCTCACAAGTGATTGTTAATGGCCCCAGACAGAGTGTGGATATATCTGCTTTATATTTCTCTTACACTGTTTTGGTAATTTAAATGGAAATTTGAGATTTCATTGTCTTAGTTCATGTGGGATTCTATAATAAAATACTATAAACTGGATGACTTATATACAACAGAAATTTATTTCTCGAAGTTCTGTAATTTAGAAGTCCAAGATCAAGGTGCCAGCAGTTCTGTTTCTGGTGAGAGTCCAATGACTGGTTTATAGATAGCCCTCTTTTCCTGTGTCCTCACGTGATGGGATAAGCAAGTTCTTTGAGTTCCTTTTTATAAGGAAATTAATCTCCAACCACCTGCCAAAAGTCTCACCTCCAAATATGATAGTATTGAGGGTTAATTTACAATATGTGGAGTTTAGAGATATACAAATAGTGTATAGCTGCAGTTCCCCAGCACCCGAATCACAGACCAATACTAGTCTATGGCCAATTGAGAACCAGGCCACACACCAGGAGATGAGTAGCAGGCAAGCCAGGGCAGGTTCATCTGTATTAACAGATACTCCCAGTACCCAAATGAACTCTGACTCCTGTCAGATCTCCACCTCACATCACCCCCAATAGAAAAATTCTTCTGTGAAGTCACATCCTGGTGCCAAAAAGTTGGGGATAGTTGGTCTATAGTATTCCATCCCCAGCCTCCTAAAATTATGTCCTTCTTGCATGCAAAATATATTCATTCCATTTCAATAGCCCCAAAGGTCTTCTTTTTTTCCTGCACCAACTTTATTTTTATTTATTTTTTGAAAAAACAAATTTGTTTTTTTTTACTTAAAATTTGTTTATTTTTATTTCAAATTAATACGATGATACAAATTTTTAGGTTATGTTGTTCTCATTTTAAAAATAAACTTCAAGTTTTAGAAGAACCATTCACCCAGGAGTCATGCTAAATACCTTAACATTGTGCACATTAGGTGAGATCCTGTCAATTGCCCTCCCTTCTCCCACCAATTGCCCCCCTCTGCCTCTTTTCTCCCTTCTCTTCTCTCCTCCTTGCTAGACTGTATTTGTATTTTATATTTCTAGGAATGTAATTGTTTATATGTTTGTTTTATGTTAGTATTGAGTACATTGGATACTTACTTTTCCATTCTTGAGATACTTTACTACGATGAATTGTTACAACTCCATCCAGGTAAATATAGAAGATGTAAAGTCTCCATCTTTCCTAATGACTGAATAGCAGTCTGTTATACATAAACCACAGTTTTTTAATCTATTCATTGGGTGGTGGACATTTGGGCTTCTTCCACGACTTAGCAATTATTAATTGTGCAGCAATGAACATTCTGATGCAAATGTCTTTATGGCAAAATTATTTTTGTTCTTCTGGGTAATATAATTATGGGATCAAATGTAAGGTCACCTTTTAGTTCTTTAAGAATTCTCCATAATTCTCTCCATAAAGGTTGTATTACTTTGCAGTTCTACCAGCAGTGTAAAAGTGTTTGTTTATCTCAACATCCATGCCAGCATCTTCTGTTTGGGGGCTTTGTGATGTGGGCTAATCTTACTGGAGTTAAGTCATAACTCAGGGTGGTTTCGATTTGCATTACTCTGATGAGTAAAGACACTGAGCATTTTTTCATGTGCTCATTGGCCATTCATCTGTCATCTTCAGAGAAGTTTCTGTTCAGTTCTCTTTCCCACTTATAAATGGAGTTGTTTTCTCTTTTCTTCTTGATTACTTTGAGTTCTCCGTAGACTCCAGTTATCAGGCCTTCATCAGTTTCAAAACATGCACAAATCTTCTCCCATTCCAAAGGCTTACTGTTTGCTTTGTTTCTGGTACACTTAGTCACCAGCTCTAATTTGAAAGTTTAAATCTAAAGTCTCATCTAAATCAGATATGGATGATACTCAAAGTATGATTTATCCTTAGGCAAAATTTCCTTCAAGCTATGAACCTGTAAAGTCAAAGGAGTTATTTCCTTACAAAATACGATGGTGGGACAGGCATAGGATAGACATTTTCCTTCCAAAAGGGAGAAATAGGAAAGGATAGAGTGACAGTTCCTGAATAAGTCTAAACCACAATGGGCCAAATTCCACTGGACCTTACGCCTTGAGAATAATTATCTTTGGCTTGATGTACGGCCCTTCAGGCCCATCAGGACATAGATTTTATCTTCCAGATATACATGGGTTGGAGTCCTAAGTTTAAGACCCACTGGAATAGTGGTTCTATCCTAGCAACTTTACAGGGCTGGGTTTGGAATCCCATGGATTCAAGCTAACCAGCCTCGGAGACTTTAAGAAAATCCATCCCCACAGCTTGACTGGATGGTTCCACAATGGCTTTCTCTCTGAGGTCTTCCCCAGCAGGCCTGCAGAACTTTGGTTCCATACCTTGAAATCTAGTTGGAGGCAATGATACCTTCAGGGCTAATGTAGTTTGCATGTTTGTAGAGGTGGTGTGAGCTGGAAGTAGCCAAAACTGGTTGCCTGTGCTCTCTGCAGGGGCAGCCACCATAATCCATGCTACAAAGGTACCCACTGAAGCAGTAACTGGGGAAGCCAAGGATCATGGCAAAGGAAAGTATGGAGCAGAGCTCTTGATGTGTAGTAGTGTTGAAAGCTGGATTACACACTCACTCTTAGGTCCCACAGGCCCCAGCAGTCCCTCCTTTGCATTCTTCCATTGTATTAACCAATACCTCTTGGCCTCTATTGAGATGGCTGACTGGTTTTCTTATCAAACATGTGTTTTGTCTCACTATTAGTGTTCTATCCTGAACAGGTTTCTAATTCTTCAAACTGTTAATAAGCTATTTTTCCCCAAAAACTTTAAGTTACACTTCCTACTTGAATAACAATGTCGTCTGTAAATTATTTCTCTTCTCACATTTTACTATAAAGTAGTAAGGAGAAATGTGGCTCCACCTTCAACACTTTGCTTAAAAATTGCTTCAGCTAAATATCCAATTTCATTGCTCACAAATTCTACTTAATATAATATAAGGGAATGAAAATGCAGCAGAGCCAAGTGCTTTGCCACTTTATGAAATGGATCATGTTTCCTCCAGGTTCCAATAATCTGTTCCTTATTTCCATCTGAGCTATTACCAGTATTGCTTTGTAAGATCTTTCCAGCATGTACCTCAAAACTTGTACAGGATCTACTATTACCAACTTCTAAAGCTGCATCTACACTTTTAGACATTTGTTACAGCAGCACCCTATTCTAACCACCAATTTTAAGTCTATTAGGGATAATAAAACAAAAATATCTTAGACTGGGTGGTTTAAGTGCAACAAAAATTTATTTCTTGTAGTTCAGGACGTAGGAAGTCCAATATCAATCTGTCAGTAGATTTGGTATCTGGTGAAGGCCTGCTTAGATGGTCATGATCTTGCTGTGTTCACACATGGAAAAAAGGGAAAAAAAATTCTCTGGAAAGAGTTTTATACAAGATGTAATCCCATTCATGATAGCTCCATTATCATGAACTAATCACCCCCCAAATGCCACTTCCAAATGCAATCATATTAAAGATTAGGATTTATCAGAGTAAAGGGGGGTTACAAATGCTCAGTCTATGGTAAGATACAAATAATTAAAAGTCTCTATTCAAATTTCCAAGCTGAAATGAAAGTTTTCATTTGATTTTTAGAATACTAAACTATTATGGCTAATATATATCCTTTCTCTATCTTTACCTTTCAAATCTAAACCCTCACAAAGTTTCATTCTATGAATTAATTATGTTCACAATAATTTTGATGGATTGATTGCATGTTGGTAATTTGTTCATGAAACTTCTATGACTATCATTTCCAGTGATATCAAAATATGTCACTTTCTTAATAACTGCAGCATACTGTTTTTCTTAGGATGGAATATAAGGATACTTGAAAAATCAACATTTCTTTCTCTTCAGGTGTATTTAAAAGTATGTATAGTTCATCATTCCTATAAACATATGATTGATAATATTATTTTAAAAGATTAATCTTAATTTTATTTTCTATTCAATATTCTCAGTATGTTAAAATTAACAATATAACAATTAGTGAGCTAAAATCAAATTATATAATCTAATAACAAAGAAGCACAGAAGAAGATTTATTATTTGTTAATTTTATCTATACTTCATTTTAATTCTTCGCAACTATTCTACCTGGATATCTTACACGTGCTTTATATATGTAAAGCAACCCAATGTAACTCCAAAACAAACCCTTATATTTCAGTGTGCTCTGAAATAATCTTATAATCTAATATTATGAGCTCATTTTATGTATATAGTATAATCCATATTCATAAGCTAGAAACTATTTCTGTAGCTAAGATTAATCATGACCAAAGCTGTTCAATATGTCAAAATGATCATGAGTTTCCTATAATGTTAAACTTTTTAAAATGCTCACCTTTCATTCATGAAATTTTTTCATGAAATTTTATTTGACCATTTTTGTGATAAAATAGCTTTAGATACTAAAATGATGTTCCACAAAGCATTTATACTAAAACAAACAATAAATAGAATATTTAAATTTTACCAAAGCTACAAATCAATTTTTGAATAAACAATTTTTTCCCATTGACTCTAATTTCCAGATGTTTTACTTTAATTTCTGATTGTTAGTAGAGCTATCAGATTGTCTAAATTCAGATTCCATTCACTTACTATAATAGTGTGGTGGCTTTGCTAATTCACTCAAACTCTTTGCCTCAGTTTCCTCATCTGTAGAATAGGGATAATAATAGTTTCTACCTCCCGGGGTTGTTGTAAAGACCAGATGAGCTAATACATATAAAGCATAACAGTGACAAATACATCCATCCTTAACACTATCATCACTATCATAGTTGTGATTATTGTGTGATGATAATAAAGTAATTGAAATTAGGATAAAGGACTATAATGTGAGAAAGAGGGACATACAAACTGATATAAACAAAGAAAGTTAGTGTCGTGTTTTACATGTGATGGTCACTCAGTAAATTCTATGGAAGTGACAAATACCAGAGGTGGGAATGTAAGCATGTAAGAAGCATAATTAGGGAAAATTTCCAGCCAAATGAGAGGTAATCAGGTATGAAGAAACTACTGTTTAATGAATATTAATCAAACGTTGTGAAGTCAGATTGATTCATAAATGTTTTGGATCAGTGGTTTTCAGCTTGCTACACGATGAGATAACATGGGGAGCTTAAACATTCTGGAGCCTGGGTTTTGCCCTTATAATTTTTGATCATGATTAAGCCCAAGCACTGGTATTTTTTTCTAATTTAATTAAGTGATTATAATGAGCATGCAGGGTGAAAATCCACTCTTGGAAGCAATGCTTGTCAAAGTGTGACTCTAGACTAGCAGCCTGAGAATCACTTGGAAACATGTGGTACTATATGCTTGAAATATTTGCCAATTTCAAATGCAAAGGGTTCATATTTTCTGATTAACAGTTTTAATGAGCAACATTCAAGTGGCAGGACTTGGGACCAAAAACATTGTCACTGAATTGCAAGATTATAAATATTACCTACAAGTGTTAACTTTTTAAAGTTAAAAATTGTACTTATGTTTTATTAGAAAGGAAACTGACATGCTTCCTCCTCAAAAGACAGTGAATCCAAAAAGCACACATTTATTAATTCAATAAAAATTTATTGAGCACTTACTCTGTTTCAAGCACCTTTTCAGGCACTGTTGATATCAAGCCAGATTGGCTTTCCTAAAACTGATATTATAGCAGAAAAGAGAGAGATTATGCAAGTAGTTAAATGAACACATTTATCACAGAGAGTGATAACATGCTTAAAAGGAGAAGTGATTAAGAAATTTAGGGTTGATTAGAGGCATTTTCTAGAAAAGACAGAGAAAGCGTAGGTGATATTTGAACTAAGAAGTGAATATGTAGAAGTTCAATAATACAAATATCTCAGGAAAGTGTTTTAAACTTAAGATTAAGCACATTTTCTTAGGATGTAAGCAGTAGGTTATTACATTTGAGGAACTGACAGAGACATATGGTCTGAAAACAGGGACAGTGATACAAGTTGAAGTCTGGGGGATAATTATTATAGGACTTAATAGGCTATGATAAAGTATTAGGATTTTATTGTAAGTGCAATGGAAAGCAGGGTAGTGAAATCATATGATTTATACTTGACACATTATTCCATTGCAATATGGAAAAAATAAAAGAAATGGAGACCTTTTAGGAGATTATTGTAGTCCATATGAAAAATAAGCATGTGTCAGTCTAGGTAAAAATTTATGCATTTGGTTAATATAGTATTTACAGTAGAACAAAACTTATAAATAAAATACCTCTTATAAATGTTATGTTTTTGTTTTTGTTTTACTAAAAGAGGAGACAAATGCCCAGATGATTAAGTGGGCTTCCTAAAATCAACCAGAAAGTTTGTGACAGACTTAAGACTTAAGTCCAGATTTCTTTGCTATTTTGATAATCATGCCTACCATTTTCATATCCCCTTTACAAATTAAAAATATTCCTGTGGGAGTGAAAATGACATTTGAGTGCAATAATATTTTGGCATATAGACGTTTAAGAATGTACAGAAAATAATGTTCTCTATTATAAATATTTAATACATTCAATAATGAAATTAATCAAAAAGGAATATTATTATATATATATTATACATGGAAAAAGAAATCAAAACTTGAATGAAAGTGGTCATTGGGTATTAATGCAATGCTCTTACTACTTTACTTGAGATACCAGCATTCAGAATTAGTGGGTTTGACTCTAATCATATTTTGGAGATCTAGTATATTTGAACACTAAGTGTTATTTAACAAAAATACATCTAGTTCTTATTCTCAAATAATGCCTTTTCCATAGTCTAGTCAGAGAAAACAGAACTTACTTTTAATTGAATTTGAAGAATACAGACAATGTAATAGTGAAATGGTATTTTGATACTATTATATGTTAGACTACTAATCTAGTATTTATTTACATGCAAATAATCTTTGCAGTTATTACTAACAGTATATAAGATATCATTTCCAAAATAAAATTGTTGTTTTCCAAATTCATAAAGGTAGTTTAAAATAAATGTTTAAATTGTCAAAGACGAATCCCAGTCCTGTTCCACAAGAACGTAATCTGCTTACCTATAAAATGATAAGAATTTTTTTCATTAAATCATAACAAATCTAACATATTTAGTAGTTTCTTAAGCTTTTTACTTCTTGCTATTAACAGGAAAACAAAAATTAAATTTTGAGGGTTTTTTTTAAAGTGAGTTAGAAGGTATTTCCAGGTATTCAGACTAATTCCTTTAAGTGGTATTAGTGATATACATGTCCTGGTGCTTGCTGTGCAAGGCCACTTACTAAAATAATTATCCTATGAGGTCGAGAGTTGTTAACAAAGCTAGTAAATATTTATTAAAACATCTAATTTTAGGGTGGCGCCTGTGGCTCAAAGGGGTTGGGCGCCGGCCCCATATGCCGGAGGTACTGGGTTCAAACCCAGCCCTAGCCAAAAACTGCAAAAAAAAAGCATCTAATTTTTAAAAATATATATGACTTAAAAAGAAATAAGTCATAATACTCTTATACAGCTGACCCTTGAATAACTTGGGTTTAAACTGGGCAGATCCATTTAAACGTGGATATTTTTCAATAAATGTTGCATGAAGTGTACCTGTCTCTTCTGTATTCCCTTCCACCTCCTCTCTCTTCCACCTCTGTCACCCCTGAGACAATAAGACCAAGCCCTCCTTTTCTTCCTCTTCCTCAGCCTACTCAATGTGAAGAAAATGAGGATGAAGAACTTCTTGAAAATCCACTTCTGCTTACTCAATAGTAATTATATTTTGTCTTCATTACTATTTACTTAATAATAATGTTTATTTTCTTTAGCTTACATTAATGTAAGAATGCAATATATAATAGATGAAACCTACACAATATGTGTTAATTGACTATGTTGTTGGTAAGGCTTTTAGTCAATAGGTCATCAATAGGCTATTAGGACCTATATTTTGGGAAGTCAAAAGTTATGATTGAATTTTTGGCTGCAGATGTTTTTACTCTTATCCAGCAGTTATATTATACAGTGTGGAAAACACATAGTCTTCTTTGAAAAGAGTACTTTCCTATGTCTTAGTTATACAATATATCCATTTGAAACATTATCAAGGTATCTCTATAGCTATCATAAGAATCTAAACTTTCATGTCCAATGACATATTTTCTTTGGTTCCTAGCTAATGGTACTTGCCGACAAATCTGGAGAAGATTACCTAAATTAGAAATAGACCTTAATCTGGGTGGCGCCTGTGGCTCAAAGGAGTAGGGTGCCAGCCGCATATTTCGGAGGTAGTGGGTTCAAACCCAGCCCCGGCCAAAAACTGTGGGGGCGGGGGCGGGGAAAGAAGTAGACCTTAATCTTTGTAAATGCTCTTTTGGGAAACTTTCTTAGTTGAAAGATCCAGAAAGTTAAGCCACTCCTGATTTTAGGCTTTTGTGCAAAAAATAGAATTAAGAATCAATAACCAAAACATTGTGGACATATGATTTACCCACCACATTCCATTCTTTGAAACAACCAAAAAATAAAAATATTTGCTATAAGCAATAACATGAAAAGAGTTAACATATATGACATAAATGTTAGAAAGAGACAGAAGTTAACTAATCTATGGATTGTCAAGGACTTTTGAGATTGAGAAACAGTAAATAAAATTGCAATGTAATGGCTGATAAGAGAATAAATATTTACAACCTTTTTGAAAAGTATCATCTTGGTTAGAAATTCCACCTACTCCTAGAAATCTATTCCAAAGACACAGTTACAGTTGCAACAAAGATTTAAGTGTAAGGTGGCCATTTGCAATATTATTTATGATCACAAACAGATAACCATCACTATTAAAGCCCCACTTTATCTTCACAAACCAAAAAGTTTGATTTATACTAAAAATATTTCCTTGTTTGCTTTTCATATAAAAATCAAATCTTAAACCAATAGCTATGAATTAAAATAGGCACAAGGTTTTGTTTTATTCTAAACTTTGTTTAAACTTACAGTGTTTTTGATATGCTTGAACTCAGACTATAAATAATATTTTCAACTTTTATTTTATTTATTTATTTATTTATTTTTGGATGGGGCTGGGTTTGAACCCCCCACCTCCAGCATATGGGGCTGGCGCCCTATTCCTCAAGCCACAGGCACCACCCAATATTTTCAACTTTTAAAATAAACTTTATTTTTGTATATTTTTAGACTTATAGGAAGTTGGCAGTGATAGTAACATGTACTTTTATACACTGCACCTAGTTTCATTATTAACATCCCACATTAGCATGGCATATTTTTCAAAATTAATAAACAAATATTAGTACTTCATTATTAACTGAATCCAACTTTATTTGGGTTTATTTAGTTTTTACATTAATACAAATGTTAGTACCTCTTTATTAACTGAAACCCACTTTATTTGGGTTTCTTTAGTTTTTACTAAATTGGAATTTTCTCTTTAAGATATAATCCAAGATACCATGCTACATTTAGTAATCATGACGTCTTAGGCTCCTCTTGGATATGACATTTTTCATGTTTTTCTTAATTTTTATGACCTTGACAGGTTTTAGGAGTACTAGTGAGGTATTTTGTAAAATATATCTCACTTATAATTTGTTTGATGTTTTCTTACATGTTTACTACAGTAGGCTAAATAATGGCCCCCAAATATTCATGTCCTAATCCCTGGAACCTGAGAAGGTAATCTTAAATGTCATAAGAAAATATTCAGGTGTGATTAAGTTTAAATTTTTTGAGATGGAGAGTATATTAGCTTATACAGATAGGCCCTAAATGTAATCACAAGTGCCCCTAAATGAGAGAGACAGAGGGATATTTGACCACAGAAGAAGAGATTGCAATGTGGCAACAAAAGTACCAATCTAGCTGTCAAACTGAGTTTAGCCCCTAATATTCCTTTCTGATCAGGGCGCCCCAGAACTGTAAGAGAATATATATATCTCATTTTAAGCCACTAAATTTGTGGTAATTTATTACACTTACAAAAGGAAAAACATATATATGCCTGAGAGAAAGATTATAAAGTATCATTATTATCACATCATATCAAGAGTACATATTAACAAACTGATTTAGTGCTGTTAATATTAATCTTCATTACCTGTCTGAGTTAGTGTTTGAATTATCTCCTCTAAAGATAACGTTTTTTGTAACTTTAAAAAATTACTTATTTAATTAATTTCATTAATAATTAAGAATTACTTCTATAATGAAGATAATGATGTTCTAACTGAGTTCCTTGGGAGAAGGTCTTTATCTGCAATATATCTTTGAGGGTTAGTAAACTATGCTACCTCCTTGAGGGGATAATATCTGCATAAATTTTTGGAATTCTTCTGCAGGGAAGATTTGTCTGTTATTCCCCATGCATTTGGTCATTTATTTATATCTGTATGACCTCATGCTACTCATTTTATCCTTTGGGTTATAATCCAACACTAATATACTTTGCTGCTCAGATGAGTACAACTTTGAATATTAGAAGCCCTATCAGATGGCTATACTGTTTGTTTGATAAGATATGTTGAGCATTTTCTTATATGCTTATTTGCCACATGTATATTGTCATTGTTGAAGTATCTGTTGATTTTTTGTCACTTATAAGTTGGATTGTTCGTTGTCTTATTGTTGAGTTTTAAGATCTCTTTATATATTTTGAATACCAATAGTTTATCAGAAATGTATTTTGGAAATATTTGTACCTGGTAGGTAGCTTTTAAAATTAAGATATCTTAGTTGTAAAAATTTGGGATTTATGTGTGATATTCTGATGCTTGTATACAATGTGTAATGTGCAAAGTAGGGTAAGTGTGATATCCATTACCTCAAGCATTTTTCTTTGTAATTAAAACATTAAAAATTTTCTCTTCTAGTTATTTTGAACTATGCAGTAAATTACTGTTAACTATAATTTTCCTCTTACACTATTGAACATTAGGATTTATTTCTTCTATCTAACTTTTAATTATATCAGCAGTGTTTTTCACAAGCAAAAATTTTTTAATTTTAGTGAAGACTAATATCCATCTATTGTTTATGGTTCATAATTTAGGTGATTTATCTGAAAACTCAATGCCAAACCCAAGATCATGTATATTCTTACCATTTTTTCCTGAAAATTTTATGATTTTTTAACTTACATTTAAATTTATTATTCTTTTTGATTTAATATTTGTGAAAATTATACACCCTAAGGCTGGGCTATATCTTTATTTTTATTATTATTATTTTCTTTTTGCTTATTTGTTGGAAAAATCCATCATTTTGCTATTGAGGTTCTCTTTCTCTTTTTGTAAAGACTTTTTTATATTCCTTATTTTTCCCGCATAAATTTCTAAAGATAACAACTAAGATATACCCCTTTTATTACATCTTATATAATTTTATTTTGAACAATCATGAGCAAAACTATTTTCATTTCAGAATTCTATATCCTGCTAAGCTAAGCTTTAATATTGATGGAGAAATTAAATCTTTCACTTATGCAAACATTGAGGAAGTTTGCCATAACAATAGCAGATCTACAGGAAATATTTAGACCTACTTTCCACACTGACCTTCACAATGGACCATCAGGAACCTAAACACCCAGAAACTAAAGGACAAAACCTAGCTTAAGCAATGATGCAAGGGTTAAAACTAAGCAATGTGATTTCACAAAGTAATATGAAAAAGGCTCTGACACATTTCTCAATTGTATCATTGAATATTAATGGCTTGAATTCTCCACTGAAGAGGCACAGGCTGGCTGATCAGATAAAAAAGCAAAGCCACTCATATGCTGCCTACAGGAAACACACCTAGGCTCAAACAACAAAGCAAGACTCAGGGTGAATGTATGAAAAACAATATTTCAGGCAAAAGCAAATCAGAAGAAAGAAGGGATTGTAATCTTATTTTCAGGTACACGTGGAATTAAAGCAATTAAAATCAAAAAAGACAAAGATGGATGCTTCATACTGGCCAAAGGAACAATACAATAGGCATTTCTTTTCTTAATATTTATGCACAAAATTTAAATGCTCCTAGATTTATGAAACAGTTTTTAATTGGTCTGAGCTATATGATGTCCTATAACACCATAGCAGCAGGGGACTTTAGCATTCCTCTTACAGAGCTGGGAAGATCCTCTAAAGAGAAATTAAACAATGATGCAAGGGAGTTAAATGTGACCCTTGAACAACTGTGCTTGATGGACATATATAGAGCACCCTATCTCAAAGCTAAAAAATACACATTCATCTCATCGGTCCATAGAACATTCTCCAAGATACATCATATCCTAGGACATCAATCAAACATCAACATCAAAAGAATTAAAATTATAACTTATGTCTTGTCAGACCATAAGGACATAAAGGTAAAACTCAACAACAACAAAAATGTTCATTCCCCACATAAAGACATGGACACTAAAAGACCTTTTTTGAATGACAGTTGGATAAAGGAAGAGATAAAAGAGGAAATAATTAACTTCTTTGCACATAACAACAAGGAGGTCACAAGCTACCAGAAAATGTGGGACACTGCAAAAGCAGTACTAAGAAGTATATTTATTGCATTATATGAGTAAATTTGAAAAACAGGAAGAGAAGATATGAACAACCTAATGAATTATCTTAAAGAAGTAGAAAAAGAAGAGCAATACAATCCCAAACCTATCAGAAGAATAGGAATAACCAAAATTTATTCAAAAATAAGTGAAATTGAAAACAAAATTGTCTTTCAGAAAATTAATGAAAGAAAAGTTAGTTCTTCAAAAAGAAAAATAAAATCAATACATCATTGGCCAGTTTAACTAGAAACATAAAAATAAAATAAGTAATAGCCTCAACCAACCTCTAACTATTCTCCAAACAACCTTCCAAAAGGACCATAGTAGTTTGCATTCCCACGAGCAATATAGTAGTGTTTCCTTTTCACCACATCCGCACCAGCATCTCTGATTTTGAGATTTTGTGATGTGGGCTAATCTTACTGGAGTTAGATGATATCTCAAAGTAGTTTTGATTTGCATTTCTGTGATGATTAAGGATGATGAGCATTTTTTCATGTGTCTATTGGCTGTGCACTTGTCTTCTTCAGAGAAGTTTCTCTTCAGGTCCTTTGACCACCCTGATATGGGGTCAATTGTGCTTTTCTTGCTAATACGTTTGAGTTCTCTGTGTATTCTGGATATTAAACCTTTGTTGGAGATGTAACCTGCAAATATTTTCTCCCTATTTAGTTCTATTGTCATATTTTAAAGATCTCGAAAAAATAATACATCGTTTTATATGGAATCAGAAAAAACCTTGAATAGCCAAGACAGTACTCAAAAATAAAAATAAAGCAGGAGTAGTTACGCTTCCAGACCTCAGACTATACTATAAATCGATAGTGATCAAAACAGTATGATACTGGCACAAAAACAGAGAGGTAGATGTATGGAACAGAATAGAGAACCAAGAGATGAACCCAGCTACTTACCATCATTTGATCTTTGACAAGCCAATTAAAAACATTCAGTGGGGAAAAGGTTCCCTATTTAACAAATGGTGCTGGGTGAACTGGCTGGCGACCTGTAGAAGACTGAAACTGGACCCACACCTTTCACCTTTAACTAAGATAGACTCTCACTGGATTAAAGATTTAAACTTAAGACATGAAATTTTAAATATACTAGAAGAAAGTACAGGGAAACTCTCAAACCTTACTGTTCTTATAGTGATTCACCATGTATCTCTTTACAAACTATTTTGGTTGTAACAAGCTTTGGGTTAATTTACAGAGTTCTAAAGTGTTTTAATTTGACAGTGGTTGCCAATTTTGTATCACTTTTGTAAAGAAATAGAAGATAAACACATTACTCCAGTGTGTTCCTGGCATAATTTTTATTATCATTCTTCATATATAAAAGTCTTCAAAATCACTGTGGCAGAAAAAAACAGAAACAAACAAAAATCATAGGTATTTGAATTAAACAAAATAAAAAAACCTGAACAGTCAATTCAAAAGTTGGGAGGAAATGAAAAATGATAGAATATAAGAAAAAGTTATTTGCATTAATTCTTCACCATCTGTTTCAGCAGTATTGTCATGTATTAATTAGCAAACAAATAGTGTTATGCTCAGCAAAGAGAAAATTCAAGCCGTTCATATAGGAAAGGAAGATGGACATTTATGAGATTTTGAGATATATGTGGGAAAATTACATTCATGTTCCAAATTTTAAATGTAGAAATATATGAACATTTTAATAGTATTAGTAGACAATCAAGAAAAATTTGCCAAGTTTTACAGTAGCAGTTAAAAAATTAAAATTTATAATTTTATGAGGGATTCTCTTAATTTCAGATTAATAAGCAGGTACATACAATTAGGGTACATAGTTTGCTTTTTTTTTTTTCTTTGTCACATATCTCTTATTTTATTTTATTTTATTTGTTACTTTTTTTATTGAATCATAGCTGTGTACAATAATTCAATCATGGGGTACTGTGTGCAGGTTTCACATACAATCTGAGATATTTTTATCAACCTGATTGACATAACATTCATGAGATTTTCACATTTACTATGTGAAAACATTTTTGATCCGTATTTAGAAGTTTTCTCCTGACCCTTCAAATATTATATGGTTAATTAATTCTTCATGGGACAGAAATGGAACTAAAGCCTAATTTGAAATTGCCTTTGCTAGTGCTGGGGAATCTGGATATTCACCCCTCGTGCCAGAAAATCATTTGCCAAGTCTCAACGGCTCCTGAAAATCCAGGTATGTTTCCAAGTTTTTATATTGGGAGGAAAAACTGTTCAAAATGTAGCTGCTTTGTTGCATCTAATGTCAAACGTTGTTATTAAATTTTCAAAGATTTAATACAATTGTGACTTTGAAAATAAGATGTCACCTTTACCTTATCAGTGAATTATTTTTTCATGTGTAGTATACTACTATGATCACACACATGTTGTTTAAAGACTACTTATCTCTTAAAATTATACACAAATATTTCCAAGTGAAATGATATGATTCTGATATTTTTATTAAAATAATTTGTGATGAGAAAGCAGATAGGAGTATAGATGAAATAAAATTGAAAATAAGTTCAGAATCATCAAAGCTGAGTGATGAGGTGGGAGATCAGTTATATTAGTCTTTCTCTTTGCAAATGCTTAAAATTTTCCATAATGAAAGGGTTTTTAAATTTTGATGTTACTGACAATACTTAGAGAAATACCCCGTAACTTTCTGTATGTATATTTTCATCATTCAAGTTTTAGTTAAGATTTAAACCTCGGGACAAAATATACAAAGAGTAACTACAACTATACAGATAGAACTGGATAGTAATTTAATTTGGTGGCATCTCTTTTGAAAGCCAAAGGAAATGTTGTTATTTAAATTTAACCTTGTTATTCAACGTCATTTTATTTTGTTAATGAATACAAAGTGCCAGTTCTCTATAGTAATTTTAAGGACAAAAATTTATTATTTTTGACAGTTATCACAGAGGTAAAAAAGTGAAGATTTAAGATTTAAAACGATACTTTAGTAAAATAAAATAAAGTTATCAAACCACAGGTACATTTCCTTTGTTAAGAAAAACATAGAAGCATCTCATGTCATTATCAACCAATGGAAATGACATCCGTTAGCACTTTACACTCAACAAGGTCAGAACCAACCTAAACATCTCCATTTAAAAGCCACATCTCCTTCCTGTCTTCCCTGTTTCTTTCAGGTTAATCACTCTTTTCAGTTACAGTCTCAAAATTATGGCATAATCTATAATCTCCTCACTTCTAAATGATATTTCAAAATCATTTCCATGACCAGTAGATTCACTGAAATACTCCTTCTCTCTCATCCCTCTCCTCCTGAGGAATTCTCCCAATATTTCCAAAGCAGACGAGATCTCTTGATATGAACAGATGTCTCCCTGTTCTCTCCCCACATTTATCACAGTTGATAATTCTATCTAGCTCCCCCAAACTGTAAGCTCTTTGAGAGCAGGTTTTGTGTCTGCTTTGCGCCTCACTGCACTCCCAGGATTTAGTAGTGTCTGGCACCAATTAGACTTTCATGGACATAAGAAAGAAAGGAGAAAGGGGAATGAGAAAGAGAGGAAAAGGAGGGAAGTGGGAAAGGGAGAGAAAAGAAGGGAGGAAGGGATGAAGGTCGATAGGGAGGAAGCAAGAAAGGATAAAAGGAAGGAAGGGTGGGAGGGAAGGAGGAAGGAGGGAGACTACTCTGGGAGGAAGGACAAGAAAGGAAGGAATTCTTTTCATTGCATTCCCTTTTACCTAAAATCATAAACTTGAGATTCTCCTTGATATCTAATACAACACTTTTCAACCGTGCCAATGCATGCACAACCAAAACTTCAATATTCTTTTTTTGAGACAGAGTCTCATCATGTCACCCTCAGTAGAATGCTGTGGAGTCACAGCTCATAGCAACCTCCAACTGGAGCTTAAGAGATTCTCTTGCCTCAGCCTCTGCGTAGCTGGAACTACAGGTATCCGCCACAACACCCAGCTATTGTTTTGTTGCAGTTGTCATTGCTGTTAGCAGGCCCAGGCTGGGTTTGAACCCACTAGCCTGATTGTATGTGGCTGGTGTCATAACCACTGTGCTACAGGCATCGAGCCCAAAACTTCAATATTCTGAAAAACTCCCACCAAGTTGTCATCCAGCCATGTTTGAATTAATGCAATAAAAAGAAATTTACTACCTCACAATCAGTTCATTCCATTGGCCAGGAACCTACATCATTTGAAATTTTTCCCCCCATGTGAAACCAAAACTTCCCTTTCTGTAGTTTTCACTCTTTAGTCCTAATCCTAGATCTGAAAACAGATACAGACAGACAGACACACACACACACACACAAAACAAAAAATATTTCTTCCAGAAAAGAGCAGTTCCTATTTTTTAATACAAGAATAATTACTATATATCTGTTGAATACGTAACAGGGAGAATGGCCTGACAAAGGGTAAAAATGTTTCCTATCTCTCTAAAACCTCCCCTACTTCTTTGGGAATTAAAATCTTCATCCCTGCACCCAGGCCAGTGGTTGGAGGAATGTCCTATATTCTTTGTATCATAGAAGATGGCTCAAGAGAATTGTTCTGACAGAGGTCACAAGATTGTCTTAGCCAAAGATGGGATGAATCAGAACCACCAACTATAATTGACCAGCAGTAATCAAGCTGAAAACTTCCCCTTCAAAAGCTCTATTTCTGCTCAGAAGCAGGACATTCATAGTCTAAGAAGGGAGGCTGCCAACTTTCTCTTCATTCTTCTGATGTGGCTTTGAGGACAAGTGCTAAATTTTTGGTAACAAGTCTATACATCTGGAAGCTAAATATATCAACAACCATTTCTCATGATGTGGTTCTGAGTTATTTGATCATCTTGGTCAGTTTCTTTAGCAGTTATTCATTTGGTCAATATCTCAAAGTGTTGTTTCCAAAACTGATAACAGTGTTTTAAGTATGGCTGAGCCATTATAGCTAAATGAATGGTGCTCAGACAAAACAGAGGCACCCTCTCATTTCTCACACTCCATTCTAAGAATTTTGTTTAATAATATATTGACAAAATTGACTGACAGTCTATAATTACCATAGCCTTTTTTATATCAATGGTTACATGTTCTACTTGCATATAAAATAGACATGTAGTTTATTTCTCCATCTCTAAGCTAGACCTCATTCTAACCTATTTATAGCCAAGTCAATGCTCTTCTAACAGAACCTTAATCTATCATGTCACTGGTCAAAAGGGATAAATGATTCCAATACCCACAAGTCAAATCAATCAACTGTCAATTTGGGGGGAAAAACCTTACAAGTTATGCTTCCACCCTTAGTTTTGCAAATTCCTATAAAGTGCTCACTGGAGCTCTCTCGCTAGAGAAAGGTCAAGGCATATCCTTCCATTCCGCTAAGTCTGAGCAAAATATATCTGAATTCATTTCATTTCATTGTAAGCATTCCAAATTTACTCTTATTACCTGTACATCTTGCAGTGGTATATAAATTTCTAAGGACATAAACAGTATCCCCAACCCTGTTCTATATTATATTCTCCTGAGAATTACTGAACATCCTCCTCCATAACTCTTCCTTTTTATGTCATATTCATTATCCTATATAGCATCTAGTTTAGCACTGATATGGAAAAATGAGTGTCAATTTAAAATCCTCATATGACCACTGCTATCTGACTCCCATGGTTTCCTGAGAGGCGTCTTTGCATTCTTCCTCTTTATCTAGTAGATGCTAAAAGCTAAAAGACCAGAGTTCCTGCACATCTACATGAACCAACTCTTCTATTCTCATCGTTCGAGTGCTCCACCAGGGGTGTCAGTCCCTTCTTAGTTAAGCCCTAACATCCATGTACAAACATACACCAACATGCACCCCTACTTCTGCCAGACTTACAATACGTCCCCTTCCCCCAAATATGATGACCATTTCCACATTAGGTCCCATCTAGCCTTCAGGGACTAGTCTACCAAATTTCTATCACTTCCTCTAGAAGCCTTAAAACTTTAAAAAGTATATATGTATCTGCACAGTTGAACCATTCATGCTTTACTAACTTGTGTTTATATATTTATTTTTGAATTTTTAAGTTATCACTGAAAAGCGCAAATTCCTTAAGGGCAATAGTTATTCCCCTTTCTTTTGAAATGCCATCAACGTCTAACAAAGTATTCCGCAGATAGATATTAAAACCATGGTTGAGAGTGAAGCTGAAAGAACTGAGAATGTTTGGAAAGAATCATATTCCATCTCGAAATAAGTTAAGTATTGGAGAAAAATATACACAAATGATAAAGTGGTAGGGGTAGATGTCTATGAAACCAAGACATTGCTAGTTCCAAGGAAAATGAAACACCAAATTTTTCTCTCAACCAATAAAGTCAGAGAATTAATGAATTTCAATGGCAGAAGGGAAGATATAAAATCATACTAAGTTTCTTTATCTGGGAAGAAAATTGGATTAATTATGGGTCCTTTCTATAACATGAATATTCTAACAAAACACTGAAAAATGTGACAATATTTCCACCAAACCTTTTGCTCCTGCGCTTTTTCATGATAAAGTATGGTCCCATACATCTATATGCAATTGTACCCACCTTATTCTAGTAAAGAACGTTAGGGCTGGTTTTCCAATCACATGCCATTATTTTTATGTATGATTAAATGCATGGCTTATATATAAATTTAGAGTGATTTTGAAGGCCAAGCAATTATATTTTCTACATTGTTAACAATTAAAACAAAACCCTCAAAACTCTACCTAAATCAAATATTGATCTAGTAAATTTAAAAGAGATATCTATCATTACAACAAATAACAGCACTTTCAGAAACTGAGTCAGAACTCAGCCTTATCTGTGTATTGTCATCACAACTTACAATAACCATTCCTTATTGATATTGTCATATGCCACACATTCCATATTTCTCTTATTTTCATAATAACTCTGCGCAGTTACTGTGCTTATCTTTATTTTAAGTTTAAGGAGGAAAGCTCTAATTTTAGCAACTTGCCCAAGTACACACAAAAAGAAAACAGAATTGGGATTCAAATCCAAGGCCCAGGCCCAACTGCCTCCAAACTCTAAGTCCAAAATATGCTGCACGACATCTTTTTAAAATAAGATTTTGACTCCTAAGAAAAAGATAGAAAGAAAAACCCTGAGATTTGTTGGGTAGATATTACTCTCTAGAATGGATACATGAACGGATAAATACATAGATGATAGATAATTACATAAATAAAAAGAGTTATAGTCAAAGCTTATTTGTGCAATATATAAAGGCTTATAAAGTAAGATAGAGGTTATCACCATTTTATAGAAATATATAACATGTTAATTAGTATGCCTAACATCACTCACCTAGAAATTTGGGGACAGGGAAGGAAATGGTTTTCTTGTGATGTTTTCAAATCTCCCTCTCTTCACTCTACTATACAACCTCGTGAGTAACAAAGGAAGGTGAAAATAATCTAAAGCCATTTGGCCAAAGGCCCAAAATGACAAAAATCTGTGTTCAACTGACATCGCTGTATTTCTGCAAAACTAGTTCAGGAGAAAAGAAAAATTTACTGTTGATACAAATACACTAAAGGTAACAGTCATGAGGATTCCATTTTTATATTAAATAGTGCAAGAACACATTTCAGAAAAGGATGTATTCATAGGCACCATATTTTATGAGAATTTGCAGATTTTAAAAGGCATAATATTGCCTAGTTGCCAGGATTTTTTCCACTTAGCATCCTTCAGCTCTGTATTGAAGATTCTGGAAAACACTTTCACCACTTTATGAACCATATGCAGAGTTTGATTCTTCTCCAATTTTTTTTTCATTTGTTATTATCATCATCAGGGAGGCTTACATCTCATCTACTTAGCTGCTAGAATGAAAATTTCAGTTTGGAGGAAAGCCGATTTCTCTTTTGAAAAAAAAAGTTAGATGCTTCAGGCAACAGTCCTTTTGATCTGCTCATTAACACTTTTCAAATGTTCAAGTGATATGGGCATTCTTTGCGCTAAAAAATGTCAGCACTGGAGCCTGCAGCCAGCTTGATGCAATCATATGTTCCGATATTCAGAGAAGAGTGAAAAGAACTGTCAACATTACATTGCCTTGAATTAAAAAAAAGATACTGTACAATGACTGTAGACCACAGAGTAGTTCAGAACTGAATCTTGCCAGTGACAAGAAGAAATGCTCAGTTTATCAGCAATGTCATCTTAGTGCCTAAGAGCCCACAGAAAAGAAAGAAATCATTCTTAGTGCTAGGAAAAGATTTTTTTAAAAATATGTGTAGGTCCTTCTTTCATTTTTCCTGTTCTTTTCAATCATATCAGAGAAAAGGCCAGTGCCTTTCTCACGAAATGCATAAATGAAAGTTCTCTTGTGTCCGGACCTGGGAAGTCCTTCTTTTCTGAAACCCACAAAATTCGATGCTTTCAACATCCAGACCAAAATATGGTCCAGGTTACCTCTTTCTGCTTTTTTTTCTTCCTTGACCAACTCACCAATGATCAAAGAATTCTACTTTAAACAAATAAATGACTGGCCTGATTTGAAACAACGAATGTAACTTAAGGTACCAAATGAAGACTAGAAAGAACAGTCTGAGAATAAATTTGTCTGGTAGTTAAGTAAAGGTGCTGCTGTCAAAGCAAATAAACCAAGACCAGGAAGAGTTTGATACCCTGTCTCATAAAAGATGCTCTGTTGGAAAACATCACCACGAAAGCATTAAAACCTAGCTCACACTCTGTTTCAAGGAAGCAACCAAACATAAATCACTTTAATTAATGGTGCAAGGAAGGCATATTAAAATTTAAATTACTTCTGTTTTATTGTGCATTCCACAAATATATATCTATATCAGCCTGCTCTGGAACAAACTCAATAAAGGCATGGGGAGCCCTCCTCAACAATAAAAAACCAAGTGAAATGTAGAAGCATTATTACTATTTAGAAAAGAACAGCACAGCTGTTGCTGGCTAAGAAAATGATTCTATAGAGCTCCAGTTAGATCTATCCTCATCATGAAAGCTCAACTGACTTAGCAAAGTGGGTTTTAAAAAGATAACTTTTAAAATAGCTTTTTAATTAAGATGTATGGGATATTTAAGTAGTCTCTCAAATGCACTAAGGAAAAATGAACTTGCAATTAATTTTCCTTGAGGATGAAGAACTTTGGCCAATGACACTAGAGCAAGTGAAAATTCCTCTGTTTGTTTGCAGCTGTGTAAGACACGCTACTGACAACACTCCTAAAAGCCCCCGCCTACCACCACCTCCTTAGCCTCAGAGCTGCAATTCTATGGAGTGTCTGCTTATTCCCAATGATGCAGCTATAGGCTGTCACTTCTGCTATCCCGAGTAATACAACGAACCTGCCATAAACTCAACATATCCTATAAGTTAAACATTGGTGAAAACATCCATACTTTCTGATATCTCACTCTCAATATAGGATAAGTTTTGTTTCAACCCCTGCTCCCCTAACCTGATGAAAAAGGAAGGATGCTGCTGATGTCGTTATTAAAGAAAAGCAGTGGCAGGGGATAGATGTGAGGCTATTCAATGAACAGGATACAGACTCTTAGACAGATAACAAGAAATGACTTCACATAAAAATGAGAACTTTCCCTTTAGGGAACAGTCTGCAAACTCAACACAACCCATAATTCACTAATGGTAGTGCCTAAAAACTTGCCTTCATATGAAGGTTTTGTGTTTTTTTTTTTTTTTTTTTTTGGTAGAGATAGTCTCACCTTATTGCCTTCAGTAGAGTACTGTGGCGTCACAGCTCACAGCAACCTCCACCTCCTGGGCTTAGGCGATTCTCTTGCCTCAGCCTCCTGAGTAGTTGGGACTACAGGTGCCCACCACAAAGCCTGGCTATTTTTTTGTTGTTGCAGCTTGGCTGGGGTTGGGTTTGAACCCGCCACCCTTGGTATATGGGGCTGGCGCCCTATCCACTGAGCCACAGGCGCCGCCCAGAAGGCTCTTTTATTACAAGTATTATAAGATGAAGTTGTCCACACATCATTGGTTTAGATTTCCACTTTCCCTGTAAATCTTGGGCACAGAGAGGACACTATTTGCAACATTTCAAATTACATCACCTCTCTCTTTTATCATTGAAAATACTCATTAAAATTGACCAACAATTTAAAATTATAAAATAGTCTCATGTTAAATGCATCTTGGGCGACCAGATATTTCATGGCAGGTTATTTTTCTTCCTTGACTTTTTTTATTCTGTGCCCTTTTTTGGCAGTCTGGTGAACTTACGGACCATTTCCCATAGTAATTATGCTAAATTAAAATAATGGAGAATTTAAGGGATCCTAATTATACTGAAATATAATTGTCAAATTTGTAAAAACCAAAAAAAACTGATTTAGAAATATATACATTTCCTTATTAATTCATTAATAATAAGAACTTCTAATAAGTCTAGTAACTATCATAATTTTGAAGTAGTGGTAAAAGATATTTCAAACATATCTGAACAACTATAAATAAGCCATAGGATATCTGTGCTTACTGCTCATGGCAAAGTCTTCAGAATTGATTATCACTTTTGTGGGCAGGGGCCTACATTAATCAATGATGGAAACAATAAATTTCAGTTAGAAGTAAAAATAAAGATGTATGGTTTTTTCCAGGCAAATTCACAATCTTCAGATTAGAAACTCCTGGGGGTAATAGCTAGACAGAAGTTAAATTGGTTCTACTTCAGAGTTTTATGACAACTAAGAAGTTGCTCTTAGTAGTTGTATCTTATTTCTCATTATATAAAATTACAAAGGCCAAATTTCCTACTGTATATTAAGGAAAAACTTTAAATGAATTGAATGAAAATCATACAATGAATGATGACCATAGCATAAATTCCCTCAAGCATGATATTTCTCTAGTTGACAAAAAATTTTATTATAACTAGCAAGAAAGTATCCTATTTTGGAATTAATTTCTACATAAAGAGCTATCAAGTTTCTCAATTTTAAGAATTAGAATAGGTCAAGAAGAAAAAAATATCAACCATTCAGTAACAAGTATTCACTGTGCAATACCCCAGGTTTACAATGATGAGTCAAACACACCCAGCACCTGACTTCCTATAATTATTAGTGTATAAGGAAAGAAATATTTTCTCTGAAAAAGATGGATGAATGGCCAATAAACACATGAAAAAAATGCTCATCATCCCTAATCATCAGAGAACTGTAAACAAAAGTGATACCACCTTGAGATACCACCTAATCCCAGGGAGATTAGTCCGTATCACAAAGTTCCAAAGCTGCAGAGGCTGGCGTGGAGCTGGAGAGAGGGGAACATTTTTCCACCACTACCAGAACTGCCAAACTGATACTGCTTTCTAGCCAATATAATCAGGCAAGAGAAAGTAATAAAGGGCAGCCAAATGGGGACAGAGAAAGTTAAACTCTCCCTCTTTGCCAACGATATGATCTTATGCTTAGAGAACTACACAGACTCAACCCCAAGACTCCTGGAAGTGATCAAATAATATAGTAATTTCTCAGGATATAAAATCAATGTCCACAAATCAGTAGCTTTTGTATATGCCAATAACAGCCAAGATGAGAAACTAATAAAACACACAATTCCCTTCACAGTACCCTCAAAGAAAATGAAATACCAAGGAATATACCTAACAAAAGAAACCTTTAGAAAAGAAATAGCAGAAGATACTAACAAATGGAAGAACACATCAAGCTCAAGGTTGGGAAGAATCAACATTGTTAAAATGTCTATACTACCCAAAGCAATCTACAAATTCAATGCCATCCCTATTAAATACCAGCCTCATACTTTCAAGACTTGGAAAAAATAGTTCTTCATTTTGTATGGAAACAGAGAAAAACCTGTATAGCTAAGACAATTCTTAACAATAAAAACAAAGCCAGGGGCATCAGCCTGCCAGACTTTCAGCTGTACTACAAGGCCATAGTGATCAAAACAGCATGGTAGTGGCACAAAAATAAAGACATAGACATCTGGAACTGAAGAGAAAACTAGGAGATGAAACTAACATCTTACAGCCACCTAATCTTTGATAAACCAAACAAGAACCTATACTGGGGGAAAGAATCCCTGTTTAATAAATGGTGGAAGCACTGGATATCCACATGTAAAAGACCAAAATTGGACCCGCACCTTTCTCCAACTCACAAAAATTGATTCAAGATGGATAAAAGACCTAAATTTAAGGCATGAATCAATAAAAATTCTCAAAGAAAGCATAGGAAAAACACCGGAAGATATTGGCCTGGGGAAGGACTTTATGAAGAAGACTTTGTGGCAATTGCAACAACAACAAAAATAAACAAATGGAACTTAATTAAACTGAAAAGCTTCTGTACAGCTAAGGAGATAACAACCAAAGGAAATAGACAAACTTTAGAATGAGAAAACATATTTGCATATTATAAATCAGACAAAAGCTTGATAACTGAGAATCTACAGGAATTCAAATTAAGCAACAACAACAACAACAAAAAAGCCAACAATCCCATTTATCAATGGTCAAGTGAGATGAATGGAACCTTCTCTAAAGAAGACAGACAAATGGCTGACAAACATGAAAAAATGCTCATTGTCACTAATTATCAGAGAACTGCAAGTCAAAACCACCCTGAGCTATCACCTAACCCCAGTGAGAATAGCTCACGTCACAAAGTCTTAAAACTGCAGATGCTGGCACGGATGGGGAGAGAGGAGAACACTTTTATATTGCTGGTGGAACAGCAAACTAATACTAACCTCCTTCCTTTTTGGAAGGAAGTTTGAAGACTCCTCAGAGAACTCAAACTAGACCTCCCATTTGATCCTGCAATCCATTACTGGGCATCTATCCAGAAGAAAAAAAATCCTTTTATCATAAGGACATTTGCACTAGACTGTTTATTGCAGCTTAATTTACAATCGCCAAATTGTGGAAACAACCTAAATGCCTACCAACCCAGGAATGGATTAGCCAGCTGTGGTACCTGTATACCGTGGAATACTATTCAGCCACTAAAAAAGATGGAGACTTTATAAACTGGAAACACTAATCAAGTGCATATCCCAGTTTCACAAAGTAATTAGTTAAATGTTCAAATTCTCTGCTTTTCACTGCAGGGTAAAAAGGTCAATTCTAGCTCTCAGTGGATGTGACAGTCCAATATCTGAATGTAAATGACACTGTATTGGCTCCTTATAGCAAATAACATCACCCTGAGAAAGCGCTCCACAGATCTCATTGCAAAATGATTCTGATAACATATCCTCTGGATATTCTGAAAAACATAAAACTGTTTCTTACAAAAATTCTTTGGAATTCCTTGTCACTTCAAGAGAATAGGTAAATTCTACTCAGTACATAAAGCACTATGGATACTAACTTCACTCAAAACAAAACAAATGGGTTATTCTAATTTTTTTAAAGAGAGTTCAATTTAAAATATTTTTAAACTTTTTCTTATTTCAGGTTAATTTGCGGGTACAAAGAATTAAGTTACAATGTTTGCATTTGTTAGTTATAGTCCCTGTTGTAGCTGTAGCTGTTGATTCTATGGAGGTGTACCATAGAATCCCATATTGTGCCCATTAAGTGGAAGCACACCAGTCTTACTCCCTCCTTCCCTCTCCCTCCTTTTCCCTCCCCTCATCTTGAATTGAATTGAGGCATAACAAAAGATGGAGACTTTACATCTTTTGTATTAACCTGGATGGAGCTGGAACACATTCTTCTTAGTAAAGTATCACAAGAATGGAAAAGCAAGTATCCAATGTACTCAACACTAATAGGAAGCCAGTAGACAATCTAACACACACCTACATAAGGGTTATTCTAATTTTAAAGAATGCATACTGGGGTGACGCCTGTGGCTAAGTGAGTAGGGCGCCAGCCCCATATACCGAGGGTGGTGGGTTCAAACCCAGCCCCGGCAAAAATGCAACAAGGAAACAGAAGCTGAGTGTTGTGATGGGCGCCTGTAGTCCTAGCAACTCGGGAGGCTGAGGCAAGAGAATTGCCTAAGCCCAAGAGGTTGCTGTGAGCTGTAATGCCACAGCACTCTACTGAAGGCAGCAAAAGAGACTCTATCTCTAAAAAAAAAAGAAAAGAAAAAAAAGAATGCATATTGGTTTTAATAGACTTGGTACCACTGCAAACATTGTAAAGAATATTTTATTATCTCCTATCTTACAACTTCTCGTATTCTATGATTCTATGAAAATTTGAGGAATTTTTGTTGTTGTTTTCTTTTGTAAAGAACTCCCAAAATAAACAGACTTAAACAGTAATTCCCAATTCTGGGGGGAATATCAGAACTACTCAGGACATATGTTAGTTTTTGATGGATGCTACAACAAATTATCATATGTTTAGTGGCTTAAAACAACAGAAATCTCTTTTGAATACTTCTGAAGGTTAAGCATATGAAACCAGTCCCACAGGTTAAAAATCACATGTTAGCAAAGGTGATTCCTTCTACAGGCTCCAGGGGTGAACATGTTTCTTGTCTTTTCCAGCTTCTGGCAGTCACCAGCATTCCTTGGCTTGTGGCTGTATCACTCCAACCTCTGCCTCAATGGTCACCCTGCCTTCTCCTCTTCCATAGTCTAATCTTCCTCTTTCTCCCTCTTCTAAAACTAGCATTGTGTTGAAGACCCACCTGGATCATCCTGGATGATTTCTCATCTCAAGATCCTTAATTGAGTCACATCCACAAAGCTCCTATTCCTCTATCTGGTGACGTTCATGGGTTTCAGGGATTAAGACCTAGAGCTTTATTCAGTTCCCCACTGGGGGATTTTCCAAACTGTACTGATGTCTGGAGAAGTCTCACTACACCCAACTCTTTCCTCCCAGGGAGAATCGCCAATATTAAATCCTGACAGCCACTGTTCTCAGAATTTTTCTGCTATTTGGAGCAGAAAAAAAAAATGAGGATCACTGTCTAAAAGACAAGTTACATTTTCATCACCGAGTCATTGATTAGATAATTTGTAAAATTTTAATCTCTGAACAATGAAAAACTCAATCATTTCATAAAGCATGATTTAAGGTTTCACATTTCAATACTTAATAAAATGTAAAATGACTGAATGAAGAATACGTGACAGATATTGAGGCCTCAATAGAGCTTTTTCTCCATCTTTCTATCTTGATAAGAGCTCCTAAGATATAATGCCCATAGAGGTGGACAGCAGACACGATCGAAACGTGACTGGGAATAGACATTTTAAGCTGTTTAGTCATGTTTCAGTGGGAATATTAGATTTAAATATTTTCCACTAGTTCTTAAAACACATACAAGCAAAGAGAAATTTGTACAACACCAAGCTGAAATAGATGCATTTCTTTTTCCATTAAAAAGTTATATTATTGGCAATGACAGTCAAGGTTAAATTCATCCCTAATAACTCAATACTGCTAAGAATTATTTAACTGGCCACATTCTAATTTCAGCATTGTAAAGGGGCCAAATAAAGTAAAACACCTTGCAGCTGTACTCACCACACCCTCTGGAATACTCAAGAGCCTCTTCACAAGCTTATGGTCCCATTTCTCCCTTCTTTTCACATCACCTCTTCATTTTTCTCTAGCCCACTCAGCTTCCAGTTTAAGATTCTAACTATCTGAAGTTTGTTAGAAGTCCTCTGCGCTGTGTGTCACTGGCTTCCCATTTCAATTGTTGAACTCAGTCGGATACAGTCTTAAATAATCCCCACCAGGACCAGACGGCAGCACTCCTGCGGAGCACGCAAAGCTTCTTCCACACGATTAGATGGACCAGACCTCTCCAGGGGCCTCTCATCATCCCTGCAATGAGTTCAGACTTCCCACAAGGTGTAGGAGGCCCTCCCTAAAGGGGCTCATGCTGAAACCTAAACTATCCCCATTCCCTTCCCTGGCAAAGTAGGTCTCAACCTCACACTTCCCAAAGCAGCCAGAATAACTCCTAATTCCACATGCACTTCATCCGGAATGGCCGTCATCCACTGCCAGCATCCTCTTCACCATTCGAAGCTCAGTGTGGGGTCATAGAATGTTCCCTTTAGTCTCCAGCAAATCTTTTCCCCTGTAGGTTCCTAGTGTCCTTCACACATGTTGCCACTGGGGCATTCATGACCCTGCGTTTACACGCCCACATTTCTGTGTTTCCATAGTAAAATGTGAATTTTCACATCACATTTCACAGGAATTTTTGTATCCCCACTTCCTAACACAGCACTGACACCTACTCAATAATCAATATTCGCCAAGGGCTGAATTCAGAATTTTGCCTCTACCTACTCCCAGATTTAAAACCTACTTTGCAAAACTTTTGTTATGATTCAGTTACACATAAATATAAAGGTAAGTTTATGCTTAGTACTATGTACATTTTAATCTATATTTCTAAGTATGAAATAAAAATGATCCTCTCTATTAATAAGTTCAGGAAGTTAATAAGCATTCAGGATGTTTCTGAACACAGGAAACCTTTCTGACATCTTGATATCACACCATTAAAGGGCCCTCCGCAAAGCCTTATAGAAAGATAACTCCATGATTTGAGAGCTGCAGAGTCCCAGGTTGGAATAGATCTAATGTCACCACCTGTTGATTGGATCCCCTCTTTACTATCCAAAATGCTGGTCAAAACCCATATTTGAGACCATCTAGCAACATCTCAAAGAAGCCCATTTCAGTTTTTGCATATGTCTTTTAAAATATAATACACTTTGACATTTCTGATCCTCTGGTCAATAGTAAATGAAATTGCAAAGTGATAAAGGAAGGACACCCACCACTGAGAAGTTTAAATTAAAAATCCAAGGAGCACAGATTGTATCAGGGCACCTTTTTTGCTTTTTAATTTGAGACTCGAGAGTGCTAGCCCCTTTAAAATAGCCATATCTAAGATAATAACGATTACAACAGGAAACGGTTTGATCATAAATTGCTATGGCAGGAAACTGATTAGTTCAGCCAGGAGACAGCATGCTTCTTGTCTCTGCTGTTGTCTGAGTTAATGCTATGCCTCCTCATGGGCCAACTGCTCTGAGATAAAGAATTGCAAAGTCGCCTCTTGAAAACAAACTGAAGTACAATTAATAATAGATTCAGGGGCAATACGATACACTACCTGAAATTATAAAGAAGCTGAGATCAGTCAGCAAGGTTGAAAGTGGAAAAAGGGGGTCTAGCCAAACAATACCGCAATCTACAAAAGATAAAGTTCTATATAATATGATTATTAAAAACAAGACTACTCCCCAAATGAGCAGTAAACATGCTTTTTAATAGACCTTCCTTAGGATCATCTTTTCTATGAACTCTGAACAACCTCAGTTGAATTACTTGGGAGGTGCTGAAATTTATTACTCAATATTCCACCCTGTGGTAAGGGCATAATCCCCCCAACCCCCGCCAAAAGGTCTATAACTTAATCGCCTGGTTCTGCAAATACATTATCTATGTGACAAAAGGGATTCTGCAGATATGATTGAGGTTAAGGACATTGAGATGGGAGGTCATCCTGGATTATCCAGGTGGGTCCAATACAATCACAGGGGTCCTTAAAACTGGAGGACCTTTCCAAGCTGGGTTCAGAGTCAGGGAGAGATGTGACCACAGCAGAATGTTCAAAGAGATGCAACATCTCTAGCTTTCAAGATGGAGAAAGGAAAGTGGGTGCCCTCTAGGAGCTGGAAAAGGGAAAGGAAGAGGCACATCCTGCCAACACCTTTCAGCTCACATAAGCCCAGTGAGAATTAAGTCAGAGCTGTGATTGCACAACTATTGGATAATAAATTTCTATTGCTTTAAGCCACCAAGTGTATGGCAATTTGTTACAGCAGCAATACAGAATTAATAATACACACCCACATTCTTTCACAGACTTTATACAAACATGAAAAATGACACAAACTAAAACTACCTGTCATTACCCTAACAATTTCACATGACTTATTTCTAAAACAGTTTTCAGAAGCATACAAAAAAGGTCCTGAAATACTAGATCCTTTGAAGAAGAAATAAAAGATTCAATAAGCACTAAAAAAAAACCAAACAGATTATCAACTTCTCTCAGTGAATCCAACCGAACATATCAATCAATTCGCTTGAATTTCTCTTATACTTGAATGGAAACATCTTTTATCCCCCCTACCTCCCTCGTTTTTCTCTCTGCTTTATCTCAGAAACCTAATTTTAAAGCACTTTTTAGATGAAGTTTTTTTTAACAAATGTATTGACATGCATGTTTTCTAGAATTTATACAGTGGTAAAAACAATTAAAATTTAATTTGGTAACTGACACTTTACTATTTTTGAGCAATATGGCAGTCATTCATATTTTGGGCCTTACTTGATGTCTTACCAATTTTAAAAAAGAGAATAGAGTTGCAAATCCTCCTTACTCACCACTTTGCAGCAAAGGGGCCAGAACCACCACATCAAACCGATGCCCAAGAGTAGCAGTAACACCAGAATCACGATGATGGCTGCAATCCCATTAGACTGAAGTAGGCAAAAGACAAAAACACATAGTAAGCAAAGCTTATCATCAAACTGCAAATGTATTTTCTTTTAAGGGAACCACAGAAATTAATACAGAAAACATTAATATCAATGAAGATATGGTCCTTTAAATGATATAAATTCTATAAGTTCCCCTATTCTACTTAGTATATGTTATATTAAGGCAGGCAATAATATATAAAAATCTTCTAAAGTGTGGCAGATCATCTTCCAATGTGTCTGAAAGTAAAATAGGAAAAAATCACTACTTGGGATGAAATTGGCGCTTACCTTTTGTGTTCTATGCTACATTACCTTAGGCAGAATTTAGGGAGAATTCCCCTAGACGTTTTGATGATGTAACATTATTTATTTTATATATTTAAATGAACAAATGAATATAAAACATACCAAAGTATTTTTACTTTTATGATGGTATATATATATCAAGGTAGGAATGCAGTGTCACATATTCATATACCATGACCTCACTGAAGTTCAAGTATGACCCAAACAAGAACGCCATCGGTGTTCTTTCACTTCCTCAGAACCTCTGGCTAGAAAACACTTCTCTAGGTTATACAACTCCTATTCTCTTTACTTTAATCTTCAGCATTTTGAACAGTATAATTAATTAATGAGTTTTGTGATTATTTTGCTTAATTTCTATTTTCTGCCATGATTTATTGTGAGCTCTATGAAGTCTCAGGCTAAGTCCAAACTTACTTACCACCATATACTCCATTACTGCCATTTAAAAGCTATTGACTCAGAGAATGAACACCAAAGAAATAAGACTGCCAGAGACACCAATAGACGACTTACTGAAATTTTAGTACAGAGATAGTTTCCAAGGAAACGAGATGTCTCTATCAAGACCCTGCTCTCTAGGATCCCCAGAAATAATGTTTTGTTTTCTGGTTTTTTGTTTGTTTGTTTTTTCAAGGGAAAGAATTCAAGGAAGAAAGAAAGAAGGAATGAGGATACTTAATAGAAATTTCTAGGCAAATTATCTATGTGCTCTGTTTTTAACGCCAAAGAAAACAAGTCAAAGCATACTCCAGGCTACTTAGGAAAATACCCAAAGTGCATCTTTCTACATAGAATTCTAAATATTTAGGAACAAATCATGACACTCTCAATAGGCTTAGTGACATTAAGCTCTAAGCAAATAGGAGTACAACAGGCAAAGAATGTCATTGAAACACATGGAACACTGTGGTATCATAGAAGAGAAATGCTGTCAAATGTATAAATTCTTGATATCACCTTTAAAAATAAGGGCTTACGTAAGGAACTCTCAATCTGTGACTGTCCATATACAGAATGACACACTCTTCCCCACCAGACCTTTCCCACATGGGGATCCGGCCACAGCACTCGTGGCTCACCATTTGGCTGTGCTGTACAACTTTCAAAAGGGTTCTATGAACATTTGGTTTCCCCTTTTCTTAGAATTCACACCCTGTGTTCAGAAATAAGGACATGCAGCTAGAGGCCATGAATCTGCTAAAAATTTAGTTGTTCGTTTGTTCCCACTATGCATATGCCAAGAACAGGAAAATCAGAAGATCACGCTGACGGGATGTAAAGCGGATGGACTGGTCCTGATAGGTTACTAAAAGTCTTGATTTTCTCCTCAAAAATACCTCTGTTAGTAGCACTGACACTACACTGTGCATCTCCAGATGCAAAAATACATTTATTATGACAATATTATCTTCTCAACCAATGGCAGACTTGTCTCAAAAAACTAAAGCTAAAATACTCATTTTCTAAAGACCAATAGATCTAATCTTTTTCATATTTAAGGCAAGCATGATGGGAAAAAAAGGTCAGACAAAGCAAAGAATGCAGCCTGATCTTGGCATACATGGATGAGAAACAGCCCATGAATATACCAGTCCCAGACATTAGCTCAGTTAACTGGATACAGATTCCGGCTTTCCCATTATTTTCATTTTGACTGCCAGAGCCATTAGAGCAAGGAAGACGTCAGTCATAAAAAATAATAATAATTTCATTGTTCACTAAACTGTATAAACAAAGGCAGGAAAGGTCAGACACATAGCCTTTAGTCCTGTGATGAGATGCCACATTGTAAACTCTAGACTTAAGAGTCAGATGAAGAGTTTGAAGTAGGGCGTGACAACCGGTAGATCTATATCATGGGCAGAAACGAGGTCCCTCTCCTCAAACCTCAGCTCAAAAAAAAAAAGACCTAATAAATATCTAACACTCAAGTGTCATTTTTCTTGAACTAACTGGAATAAATAAGTATGTATTATTAGAAGTTAAAACTATTTTGTATTGATCAAAAAAAAATCCTTTGGTGAGCACCTACCAAATACCAGGCAGTTCGACAGGTACCAACATTACAACGTTGGACAAATCTTCATGAAGTCCCTAAGTTAGAAAGAAAAGCCTTAAACAAGTAATCACAAGCATGAGGAGCACGGAAGGTGTGTACGAGATAAACATGTAAAAGTGGGACTGAGTCTGGCTCTCAGACGACCTCCTTGAGGATGGTTTAAAAAGGCCAGGAGGTTATGGGGGGTGGCAGAATGAGTAGTTTCCTGAAAGAATAAGAGAAAGAGCACTGGAGCTTAGAGTTTGAGGGGACTGAGCGACATCTGAAGAGGATAAAGAAAAGAAATCAAGCACAAATTTCTGAAAAGCTATCATTTATTACAGAGAGACCCGGCCATTTGTTGGATTAATGCTATCTGTTAGATGACCTCCAGATTGGTTCTTTATTGCATCAATTCTTCCCAACAACAGTTCTCAACAAGTAGCATCTTCAGATGTCTACAAAGACTTGGTGTGAAAATTAACTGAGAAGTCCAGGCTGAGACAACACTCGGGTATCAGTCAAGGCCATGAAGCAAAAACTCTTGTAAGTGTTAATGTGAAAGTTAACCTTGAGCTTGACATTAGGATAGAAGGAACATACTTTCTAATCATTTTAGACTCAGTAAGCTTTTGAACTTCATCACATCTAATGTGTTTTTCTTCATAAAAAGCAAGTTTTATAATAAAAACCTGACTCTGCCAAGTATAACTAAAATCCTAGCTGTAGTTGAGAAATAACTATGGGCAAGAGGAATCAATCACTCAAGAGTTTCAAAGCTGTGCAAACTGTTGTTATAATCTGATCTAGAAAATAATGAATCACAACAACTACATTAGGGAAAAACAGACACAGAGCAGGGGAAATTTTTTTCCATGTGTTTAGACTTAGGGAAAAAATAGTCATGGAATAGATGATTTCATTTACTGGGTTCTTTTCTAATATTCTATATCAGGAATTAGCAAACAATGGCCCAAGGGCCAAATCCAACTCATCTATTTTGTTAGACCCGTTCAAGCTAAGAATGGTTTTGGAAATTATTATGTGGCTGAAAAAAATCAAAAGAACATGTTATATGAAATTCCACCTTCAGCATACATGGTTCTATTGTACACAGTAATTTCTACGTTACTTAGCTGCTTCTGCACTACAGTGGTAGAGTTAAGAAGTTGTGACAGAGACTCCTAAAGCCATAAGTATATATTTACTACCTGGGCTTCTACAGAGATAATCTGCTAACCCCTGTCCTATATAAATCAATTTAGAATCTGGTTAGAAATGGAAGATTGTTTGAATCTTCAGGGTAGAGGGGAGAAGACATATTTGGATTCAATTCTCTGTTTTAATATTTACTGGGCTGTGGATAATTTCCTGGGGCAAATAATTTAAACTTTCAGAGCCTCAGGCTCCAAATAATCCCTCTCTCAAGGGACAGCAGAACATGACATCAGCTGAGTTTCTGCTCACCAAGCCATGCACCCCTTGGGTTGGGTCTACACACTAAAAGAAGCCCCTTCCAAAGTATTCGTACAAATGGACACTGAAGATTGGAGGTATCGCCTCAGTTTTCTATAAAACTGACCTAATAGAAATAGCCTCCTCTTGGGCTGTGAGGGTTGAATGAAATATAAAGTGCTCGGCAGGAGTCTACCAGCGCTGAGCACCTGTCTGGCCCACGCCTATCATACATGCTCAGAAAATAGGATTCTGGTATTGTCATTCCAAAGGGTCAGAAGAAGAGCGGTGACCTCAAGAGATAAGAAAAGAACAAAGTCATCTTTTTACTGCTTTTTTTTTTTTTTGCAGTTTTTGGCTGGGGCTGGGTTTGAACCTGCCACCTCCAGCATATGGGGCTGGGGCCCTACTCCTTTGAGCCATAGACAGCGCCATTGCTGCATTTTTTAAAGTAGAGAAAAATTTAAGAGCTCAGAGAAGAAATAAAGAGAAAGACAGCCTAAATACAGACCCTACTCAGACTTTTGTCTTAGATCTCTGAGATCTAAACTCAGGATCCCCACTTTTAAACTAGAGACCCAGATACTTTCATTTGTTCATTTAGCAGAGAACTGTAGAGCACCTGCCTTGTGAAGGAAGAAATGCGCAAGGCTCAGGCCTGTGGACCAGGTCTGAGGCCTGCTGAAAAAGGCCTGAAATCTCAGTTTAGGGCCCTGAGAGCCTTAACAGGATAGAGGCCGGCCTGTGCTGGGTGCTCTGGAGCGCACAGCTGGGCTTCTTTGTTTGTGAGATTTTCACAAGGGCTAATCTATTACTAGAGTCATGGTGTTTTATTTTGTTCGGCTTTCAAATGCCAGAGAAAATGGAAAGCATTATCCTCATAATGAACAGTATCACTGACTGCATTTCACCTAATCACCATATGCAAATATGCCCAAAAGACTGAATGTCACTCCAATCCAGTGCCTGGGCGTTCGTTTACCACAATATTCTTCACTCCCCCGTTAGGGAGCGAGATTTAATGTGCAGATCTGCCGGTGCCTGTCTTCAGCTCACGTCCCACTTTTCTTATCTATAAAATGGCAACGTTCCTACCACAGGCCAGAGGTATTTGAGAGGGAATCTAATGAGAAATTTTTTTTCCTGTGATTATTATCAGTCTAATAAAGTGAATGACAGCATTTATTACCTTGTTATAATTAGTGTAATAATAAAAGCAGCACAGAAGAGAAGGCTTCAGCCTGGGCCGTGGCAGGGAGGTCACTGTGGCCTCTCTTGGAATTCCTGCCTTGAGCGGAGGGCCCTCTCTGACGTTTCCACTGAGATGTCTAGGAGACAGCTGTCACTTGACAGCCCCCAAACAGAGCTCCTTACTGTCCAGAAACTCCTCTACCCGGTGACAATTCATGCCTCTAGCTGCTCAGTGGAAAAAACGTGGAACTGTTCTTAATTTCTTTCTTTCACACCCCACACCTTATTAATCTAGGCATCCCGTGGGCTCCACCTTTAAAATACAATCGATTTCTACCCCTTTTCACCTTCTCCACTCCTAACACCAAGTGGGGCCACCTGCCCTTTCTCCTGGATTACGGAAACAGAGACAGAATTGGTCTTGAGGTCTTCACCTGACGGAGCGGTCTTTCAAAAACACTGAAGCAAATCAGGTCTCCTTCTGAGGCCTCCCTGCTTCACTCAAGTCCTTACAATGACTTAGAAAAACTCTCCAGGATCTGCCGTGCTCCATCCACTTTCTCCTACTCGGCTTGAGACTCCTCCCCTCCCTGATTACCACCAGGCCAGCACACGGCCACTTCTCTTCTTTAAACTTGCCAGATACCATCCAACCTCAGGCTTCCTCTAGCTGCTCCATCAGTGCGGAAGACTGTCCCTCAGATACTCCGCAGGTATCACTCTCCACCGTCCTCAAATCTTTGCTCAAATCCTGCCTTCTCAGGGAGACTCACCTTGACCCCCTATTTAATATTATAACTTGCCCTGCTTCCCTCTCCTCATTTCTGACACAAAACAGTATTTATTTTCCAAAATTCACCTTCACAATTCACAATTGCAAGGATATGGAGTCAACCCAAGCTCTCAACAATTCATGAGTGGATTAACAAAATAGTGTATTTATCCTGTGGAATACTACTCAGCATAGGAAAGGATGAACTAAAGCCTTTTACAGAATTTTGGATGGAACTGGACACCATTATCCTACGTGAAGTATTTCGAGAATGGAAAAATGACATATACTCGCCGTTAAATGGAAACTAACCAATGAGCACATAAGCACAGAGGGAAGTAAAACTCAATGGAAACCAACCAGGGGGGAAGGGTAAGGAGGAGACAGGTGAAAACCTCCTTAACAGATACGATGAATACTATCTAGGTGACGGGCACACTTACAGCCCTGACTCCAGCATACCAGAAGTGATTCATGTAACCAAAAACATTGTAACCCAAAATATTTTGAAATAAAAAAAAATAAAGAAATCACCTTATTCTTAAACCACCTTAAGTCACATTATCCTCTCGTGAGAACTAGCAAAGCACACACTCTGTAAATTCCAGATGAGCCATTTAACCTCAGCACCCTGCACAAGGAACTGACGTGGGATGGACAGGATAGGAACAAAGACCTGTGTTCCTGGAGACAGCTGGAGGTGCAAAATAGAAAGATGGGGATCCAGCACTGTTTCGGTCAGCTGAACACTGCAAAACTACAAACCACAAATATCTGTAACCTCAACCACATCCTGAGAAACCAGAAAACATACTGCAACATCCACAGAACTACAGATTGCAACATGAATTAAAGACAAAAAAACCCCACAAATACACAAACTGAAACCTAGCCACTTTCCAAATAAAAGCAGATGTTGGTAAAGACTTATCCAAGGTGTTCAAAAGTGGCCCAAGGGTCCACGTGGATGCTCCTTTCCCCTGTAACACCGTCTGGCGGTAAGAAACACCAGCAGTTCTACACAGACAACATTGAACTGTCTCATTTTCTTTTCTGGAGAAAAGATGTCTTCTACCTTGACAGATCGAAATATAAACTGTGAGATGGGAGGAAACGTTTAGGCTCAGGATCTGGGCCTTTTGGAGAGCAGGGATTTTTCTTTCTTGTTTTGATTTGTATATTTTAAATAAAGAAATTATGCTCTTAAATAATAGCTATATAATCAGTCTCTTTTAGTGCTTCCTGTTTTCATGTTCAGTTATCTAATATCAAAACTTTTTTTAAAATAACAATAACAGTGTTTTAAGATAAGGACTAGAAACAAAAACCTCGAAAAGAATGAATGAAGATAAATACATTCAGAAAAGAAATCAGACAATTCCTACATCGAAATATTAAGCAATATTAATAATAATAATGCAAAGAAAGGAACATTCACATTGTCAAATAAGAGTATGGAGTCATCAGTTCAAAACTTTGTATAAACTCACAAAATGAAATATAGGCAAAAAACTGTCTAATAAGTGGAGTTTACATTATAAAATATTGCAATTTAGGCAATGCCAATCAATAATCTCAACTGAAATATAGTTCCAATGTAAATTCAAACTAAGACATCACCAAGCTATCAAAATCACATTTCTTACTCAGAAAGCTCCAATGTTCTAAGATGGACAAAATGATTCAATCCCACATTAAGGTGCACTACAGATATCAAAACACCATAAATGTCTTAGGTACTAAAATCTCACCTTCATAACAGAAAAATATTACCATTTCCATAGTTAATATTTTAAGAGAAAAATGTTTTATTTGGAAGCAATTCCCTAATCTTTTTTTGATTGTAAATACATTCATGACTTCTGAATTTTATAAATGTCAAACTCAAAGTGTACTATCTTAAAAGCCCTATAAAATGGGGCTCAGTAGACAAAAAAACAACCCAAAATAAAAACCTCTATGGGCGGCACCTTTGGCTCAAAGGAGCCCCATATGCCGCAGGTGGCGGGTTCAAACCCAGCCCTGACCAAAAACAGCAAAAAAAAAACTCTACTGAAAATTTCCCTTGCAGTAGTCTTCTTTGTTACCCTTCGTGTCTTCTTTACTGTAGTGTCAACAACACTGAGAATCACACAACACGCAGATTACTTCTAGATGGAATAATTTAAAAAGGTAACTCTATGCAAGCTTTTTACTTACACATTCTGTGGCTGTGATAATTAATGAGCTTGAAATGACAGATTTTCCTCCATTAAAGCTCACTGAAACATCAAGAGTTCTGGGGAAGAAAAGGAAGAAACAATAATCATAAATAAATCAGAAACTAGAGGATCGTAGGAAATGTTTATGTTCTTACAGAGTTCAAAGTCAGTGGGGAGAAATAAGCTGAAAGATTGAGGGTCACAGATTTTGGCAAATTATCCTAAATTGTTTCTTTCTCAGTTCGAGACCTTATTCATTTAAAGGAACCTAACTGTTCCTTTAAAAGGCATTAATATAAATAGGGACATTAATAAATTTCTTAATTCAGAGAAATGCTGAAATTGTTTCAAATTCACAAAAATCTGAAAAGAAGGAATATCCTTAGATCCCATGTAGCTCATTTTCTTATCTCCAGATACTATCATCACAAACTTGTTGTTTAAAAATATAAAACTGGAAGTAACAAACTATGTAAGGATAAAATATAGATAAAATGAAAATAAAAGTATGAGAAAGTAAAGAAAAAAAGAGACAGACTTATTTGCAGGCATTTGTTGTCGATGGTCCTAGAATATTAAATTTAGCTTGACATAGAGAGGATCATTTCTTTCCTTGGCTATGAAATATTATAGTTAAAATGCAGCCTCATTGGGTGGCGTCTGTGGCCTCATCAAGTAGAGCGTCGGCCCCATATACCGAAGGTGGCGGGTTCAAACCCAGCCTCGGCCGAACTGCAAAACAGAAAAACAACTGGGCGTTGTGGCGGGCGCCTGTAGTCCCAGCTATTCGGGAGGCTGAGGCAAGAGAATCGCCTAAGCCCAGGAGTTGGAGATTGCTGTGAGCTGTGTGACGCCACGGCACTCTACCGAGGGCGATAAAGTGAGACTCTGTCTCTACAAAAAAAAAAAAAAAAGGCAGCCTCATTTTGAACATATTATTTCAAATTATAAAACAAATCATAATTATAACTTCATTAATTCAAATTCACTATTTGAGACCAGTTAGCCCACAAGTTGGCAATTATTTTCATTTTTAACAGCTATAAAAAGATATCAAAGAGAAAATAATGACAAGAAAATTTAAAATATATAAGGAAATAGCACTTTACCAAAGTAATTTATGAAGTATATTACCAATAATAATTGGCAGGCCAACAAATCAAACCTATTCATTTAAGCAGGAAGTAGTTGGTGACATTACGTTAATACGGTTTCTATACAGTACTATGCTTTTAACGCATTAAACTTCAATTTTTATGAAAAACTGCCAAATTCTAAGAATTAATAGCCAGAAATTTTGCCTTAATTACTCTGAATGACTAGAATTTTGTTATATAGGAAAGATTTCTTCTCTATGCCTTTAATTAAGAGCTAAATTCTACTGGTCATGGACAGGATAAAACAGAAGCAATCTCAAGCTGCTGGCAGAATTTTCAGGGATGATGCCAGAGAGGGAGATGAGAAATATTATTTATACCTTGGTATTTGCCAGATGCTATCTTAGGCATTTTATGGGCATTAGGTCATTTAATCCTTCACAATAGTCCTTGAAGTAAGTAATAGTTTCACAGTTTTACAGAGGGGGTTCAGGAAGCCCAGAAATGCTAATTACCTTGCCCAAAGTGGCAAAGCTCAGATTCTAACTAACTTTGAACTCATTCCATCACTCCACCAAGGCTTCATGAAATGATGAAATCAAGGCTTTCGTGTGTTTCTTTTCTCACTGTGGCATTTCGTTTGTATTCATGATGGAATAGAAGCCACCAGAAAAGATACTACCAGCAAAGTTCAAGCCAAACTCTCATCCAAAATTCAAAAATACTTTTTCTTTTTTAGTAAAGGAAAAGGTATATAATATTTATTAATGTGTATGCGGAAGCCTTCAGTGTGAAAACTCAAAGACACAGAAGAAACTGTCCATTTTTATGTGTATACTCAACAAAGGATTGATACTTGTGTAGAAATATGATTGGACAAAAAGGATATAAGATCTATGAGAATAGACTGAGCCGGGACTCCTAGCAAGGACAAGATTCTTCTTGTCTTCTGAGCTGGCACACATCCTTTCCCTCTGAGTATGGGGCAGGACCCAGTCTCTGGAATGGGGGGGTTCTTAGGACCTCAGATCAGACGCAAAATTCAGAGATACTTCTATTCAAAATATTTCTTGTAAAACATTCGCTTCAAAACATGTTGTTGAAAAGACAATATAAATAAATCCAGAAAAGAATGAGAAATTCGGGTAATCAAATTAACTGAACTTCTGAACTATTCCAACACAGAATGCCAAGTGGCCTATTTAAGAAAGAAAGCTTAAGCCTAACTGCTTATTCTGAAGAACTGAGTGCCTTGTGCTTTATTTTATTTTTATGACTAAGCATAACTGAATTTTAAAAAAAAATCTTCCCTAGTTCCTAATTGCTCTACTTTAAAGCATATCCAGGAACTACATGAAAAGGTAGAAATGGTTTTATTTGGAGGTAAGATTATTTTGGTTCATAGTGTTATATGATTCTTGCAAATGATCTTATTTATTTAGCTTAAAAGTAGATATTGACTAACGTTGTTTATAATCTGGCACTTAAAATTCACCAGAAATAAAGTAGTTCTCTTATTAATGGAAGGAATATTCAAAATTTTTAATGTGTAACAAAATCGAGTAAGAACAGAAGATATCATTTTAAAACAAAGTTCACTTTTTCTGGAGCAGAATGCATGCTGATGGGACCTTGAAGCCAACAAAAATAACTGTGTTTCCCCAAATCTCAGTCTAGCATAATGAGGTTAGTGTCAAATAAAACTGAATTAAGTCCCCACAAACATGGAAATTCACTTGATGATCTTTTGACATATGGACTTAGTTGAAGCAATACATATAATCTTCACCTTCCTCAGAGTATGAGGAGCATGGTCAAGGCCTTATCATCATCAACAATGCTAATAATTATAGGCATTTTCTGATCTATCACTCTAAGCCAAGCACATTAATGCATTTTCCCAGTTACTTCTCACAGCAGCCCACTGAGGTAGGAACTAGCCTTACCTCCATTTTCCAAATGAGGAAACTGAGTCTTAAAAAGATACCTTGCCCCCAAATTGGACCTCTCTGCCTTGAAGTCAAAGTGCTTTCACTTCATATCACCTTAAACTTCTACACTTAATTCAGTACCTTATATAGCACTATTGGCATGAGTTTAATATCGCTCTCCCAGATTTTTACTATATTCACATATTTCTCACGGTTAACCAGAACGGGATTTTCTATATACTAAAACGAGATATTTACTTGAGAATATATATGTATACATAGATATATTTTTTTCTGGGAAAATTTTTCAGAAGTGTTGCAAACATGAAAATACAGTGACTTCCGCTTTTAATTTCTGTTGTTTCTTTAGAAAAACATTTCTGAAGTCACTGCTATGATATTGGCACTATCATGAAGCCAGTGCCAAAAGGTGTGATAAAGCCACCTGCCCCTCTGGTCCGACCCCACACCCTGACCTTTCTTTGCCCTAACTTTCCCAAGTACAATTTAATGTTGCCTATTATACTTTATGGCGTTTCTGTTAGTACCTACGGATTGTTCCTTTCTAGTCCTATATAACTTCTACCTCTGGTTAGTATATTTCTGACATTGGAACCTGTACTCTCAGTTATAGAGACTTTATCATGGACAAAAAAATATTAAAACAACTTTGTGTTTACTTAATTCGAGACCTAAATGGCAGGCAGGAGAGTTCATATTCCTTTGTCCCAAACATCAAATAAAATTTTAAAGGGATGGCAGCAGCCCATGTGTTGGAGAACACAGAGTCCTGAGTTTGAACCCTCATCAATATAGTCTTAATTGTCTGCTCCTCACCCTGTAAAATAATTTTAACTGTACTGTTTTGTAATTATTTTGGTGAGACCTTGATAAACAATACATATAAAATCTCTAACACAATGCCTGGAACACAGCAGGTATTCTATAAATTACTGTAATACCTGATTATGTGTATATTTAAATTATTCAAAATATCAGGCTACTTTTTTAGAAATCAAGCCAGAAAACAACATAGATAATTTAGAAGAACTATCAGCAATGAAATAATTAGGTACCTTTTTTTTAATTTACGAAATTTCAATTCCATTTACTGCCTTATAAAAATATTAACAGCTAAATTGTTCAAAAAATGCCTACCATATAGTGTCATGTAATTTCGTGGAAAGAAAGTTTTCAGATCTATTTCTTTCCTGTTACAAAACATTATCTTGATTAAACCCAGCATTATAGTTACCTTGAGCTCTGTGTTTACACCTCAAGCTCAAAACCACATTCCAGTTTAGTTTATGAATGTTTGCCAGTCAATTCATTCAATCACTCAATTACTAGCTAATCAAACAAATATTTATTCATTGGCTAAAATACCAATAATCACTATTATTAAAAAGGCATGGCCTCTGTGCCAAGCTTGGTAATAGGATTGACATCACATAAATTATTAGGTAACTAAAGTGAAGCCACATAAACAAACACAACAGTATGGGATATTGTGGAAAAACAGTCATGAGCACAGGGTACTAGAGAACCATGTGTGAGTGTCAACAAAGATTTCCCACAGGAAGTCACCTATGAGGTGAATCCCACAGAATGGTTGGGAACTAGAAAAAGAGATTAGTAGCGATTCAAGGACTCTGAAAGACCAGAAGGCAGGGGCAGCACAGAGCAGTTGAGGAACTAAGAGCCATTCCATATGTTAGCCAACACAGCTTGTGGGAGTAAGAGAAAGATGGCTTCAGACTGAAAAGGGGAGTAGGTCATGAAGTACCCAGGATGTCATCTGTAGACATCCAAAATTAGTTTTAAGAGCTAGTAAGCTTGGTAGAAATGTGGTTAGAACTGAATATCACACATACCACTTGTTGTTGCTGTGTCAAACATGGGTCCGGAGAATAGACATCTACGAGTAGAGCTCAGAAAGTCTCAGTGTATTTCCAATAAGAACCCAGGTAGAATTAGTCTAAAATAGTGGCAATAAGGATAGCATGAAAATGAAAAGGACATGAATGTTTATCAGATGTAGGAAATGAGGAAGAAGGAATAAAAATGACTCCAAAGTCTCTGCCTTACACAAGTCGAAGGGCAGTTTTGCATAAGGAATATCAGAGGAGGAACAAGTTCAAACAGAAAGACCGGAGTTTATCTGACACCTTTGAGTTTAAGGTGTCTATGGGAATTTTGGCTGAGTTGACATCTGGACAGTGGACATTTGAGTAGTGTATTTAGACCTATTGAAAAGATTTAGCCTGGAGATTTGGAGCTCATCAGCAAGAAAACAAAACAAACAAACAAAAAAAAAAAAAAACCCAGAAGCTTGAAGGTGAGTCCACAGGTCAGGTCTCATCCAACCATGAGAAAACATGAAGGGACTGTAAGCACAGGAATCTGCGGTGACATCCAACAGGCAGCAGCTCGGGTGAGGATAAGGAGTCAGGAAAGCCCAGGGGACACAGTCTCCTGAGACAGGCAGCCACAGTGCAGGTGATACAGGAGGTAAAGAAAGCCTAAGAACTGACAGCTCCTTTCCTTGGTCAGCTAGAAAATCGGCTCTACAATGTTGAAAATGTCTTACAAATAACTTAATCTATGCTTTGATCCATCCTCAGAATATTTTCTTTTTGAACGTAGGGGAACAAAAACAGCTTGACAATTTGACTTAACAAAAAGACTGAAGAGCATTTTTACATCAACTAGTAGTCAACCTGTAATGATAAAACTAGACTCAAGTGTACTGAGTTTACTTCACATGGAAGAGTATTAAATAGCATTGTGATACATAATTAAGCAAATCAAATCCAATTAAGTCCTACTAGTTAAAATACTTTTATTTAATGTCTAAAGGCATATGACTGCTCCAAAACAAAAGGATGGCCCCTTGCCATATGGCAAAGCTGCTCTGACCGGAGAAATTCCATACCCCATGAAATATGGTCGACATTTCAATCCACAGTCACCTATTTACAAAGTATTCATTTGCTTCTGACTTGATGCATATCCAATAAAAGATTGTCATTTTATGATCTATTAAAAAGGATGAAAAAATTAAATAAAATTGTGAAAGACATTTGCTGGAAGTAATAAATAATTTACCTCCAATTTGCACATACTGAAAATTAAACTGGCAACTACTCACCAAGTTATTAAAATTTTGGTGACTTAAGATATTCAAGTGCAACTATTTAATGCTCTGGAGAGCTCTTAAAAAGTTTTCTTTTTGCATAATAAACATTTAAGTTGAAAGTAAGATTTCATAATTGTGACTAGTTTAGGATTCCACTTTTAGTTAGGAGTATATATGTAAATTAATGTTTTTTCCGAGGATACTTTCTTCAAAGTGGTTAAAAGATTCTCGAATTAAATGATTTATTTTTAAAATATCTCAATATGTATACATAACTAAAATTTAAAAATTACAGTCAGGAAGATTGCTAGATTTCAGAAAAAAAAGAAAGCTCTCTGCACAGATGTATCTGACATCACACTCAAAATTACCTTAGAACTGTTTTCAGCATCACAGTGAAAATAATCCCCTTTTAGTGGTTTTGTGTATTTTTATAAAACAAGAAAAAGATGCTTGGAGATAGTCATCCAATCTTTACTGCCTTTCATACAAAAAGGTCAAGTGTTTTATGTAATAACTAATATAATGTGTAACAAATACTATAATAATAAAATTTTTGATAATACAAAATGTATAAGCAGATACAGAAGAGGATTTAAGTACATAATTACAGAATATTCTCTACATCATACAACTGCCCCTTTTAAGCACTTTTAATTATCAAAACGCTAACTAAATTAGTCTAACTTTTAGAAAGATCTTTCTTACTTTGGCCTGAATTGTGCTTCCCCTTGCCCGTGACTCTTTCTTTTCTCTTTATTTACTCAATAAAGGGTAAGTCAAATCTGTCTTTCACAGGACAGATTTTCCAATGTTTGAAGAGCCAGTGTGTCACACCTGACTTGTATCTTTTCTCAGTATTTCAAATTGCGTCCTATTTAACATTTCTATACTTGGCAACATTGAGCTGAACACCCCTCCATGTGCTCAAATTAATGATGGTTCCTTTTAAAAGACACAGTCCACAGCTATTCACAACATTGAGGACAAACATGCAGTGCAAATCAGGTGAATTTATCACATCGAGAGATATAGTAAGAAAAAAGGTAAAATCATGTAAAAAAAAAAAAAAAGGGAAATGTTCCATCATTTGTGGGGCTGGGGCAGGGCGGGGTAAAGAATTAGAGCAACAGATAGGGTCCTCAGCCATGGGTCCTTAACCCATCTCACAAAGATTCCAACGTTTACATTCAAAATAAAGACATCGCTAGTGTCTTATTAGCATGCATGATTTAAAAACAAAAATCAAGTCTCATTCCCCACAAGTAACAGAAAAAAGGATAAAGTCGTGGTTATATCGCCTCCTACTAACATAAGAGAACTAGGGAGGTATAAAGATACACATAAAGATACACACAGACAGACAAGGGTGTGTTTTTGGAAAGAGGAGATGCCGAGGAAAAGGTAGAATTTCCAACCAAGAAGCAGAACTAGAATTCATCCATTTTATCCCGGGAAAAGTAGATTAAGCTTAATATGGAGAAAAATACCAATGTCAAGGGGCCCAGAAAGACTATTCCAAGTCAGGTTCAGACACCGAGTCCGCCACAGCACTCATGTCCACGATCCTTCAGTTTTGCTTGAAAGGTTCCCCACGCACTGACGCCCCAACACTTCTTACTCAAAACTCTCTATCAAGTGTCTTCCCACACTGCCTTGTAAGAGAACTAATACTATCAGTTTCATCTGATTTAGATATTTATTTCGTATTTGCCAGAAGATTCTGGCCAATGTTTTTGAAAGCACATTTAACTATACCATATGCCTCCTCAAGTCATCTCTATCAAACAAACTGTAGGATAAGGCTCTGGTTCATTCTGTTCTGTTTTTCTTTCTTCACAATGTGTTTATGTCTATTTACCCAATTTGTTCTGTTCTTCTTGCCAAATCACAGGTTTGAGATCTCAACTATTGCAGAGCAGCTGTGCTATTGTTGATGTCGCCCCAAACAAGGGTCAATGACTTCTGATACCTGCAGATTAAACTGTGAAGCTCCTTCTCTGGAATGGGGAAGATGCAAAGAACTTTGGGGAGTTCGTCCTATTCAAACTTCAAGGGGACATTCTGGTACAAATGAACCAAACACTGCTAGAAATGATCTCCTAAGCAATATGCAGATTTTTCTGGGTAAAATACTTTGTTTAACCATGTGTCACTTGGAAAGAAAATTGTGTCTAATGAAAGAAAAAGAAAGAACGATGTCACTACCACCACCTGACGTCGTTTAAATACTAAGAATTTGTTCATCTTAACCTGAACATCTATATCAAATAAAGAATTTAAAAAATACAGATTTCTCTCAAAAAATATCTTTAAAGACCCATTCTAACCATGCTTAAGAAGGATATACCTGTACAGGATTTACCCAGATACTCTGAACTTTTGTTTACTCCACAATACCCATTTCTAAAGACAGACCCGTGTCGAGCCACTCTGCTACATTCTCAGTCCCAATCTCCACGTAAACTTATCTTTGCATTAATCTCCTTTTGAACCCAAAGCCATAAACCCTACGTTTTAAAAAGAATAATCCTCATACAAAATGCGATTCGTGAAACAACATAAAAAAATGAGAAAGGAACTCATACAGCAACTAATGAGACGAGGCACCTGCCCGCGGATCCAGCTCTGAGACTGTGCATCTGGCTTTGAGGCTGTCTGTCTAGGGTTACTTCACCAGCATGTTGTTAATTATTTAAGTGAGAGAACAGAGGGAACCATCACCACATCTGTCACCCTCACATAGGAAAAACCTTCATTCCTTGTTGGGCCAGATGTGTTTATTTGAAACATAGACTAACTAGCTACTTAATGGGTTTGAATCCTTAGCCAAAAGCTAATTAGGCAAACATATTAAGCATCAGTCACCTTACAAGGCTAAACTGTTTCAACGGTGTGGATTTTAATCCGATCTCATAAGAGAGCCTATCACCTACAAAAGTAACCAAAGAAAATTCAAGGTGAAGGCAAGGTCCAAATTACTCACAACATACTAAGTAGAACAAATAATGATGTCCCCAAATGCCTAATACATCAACAAATAACATCTTCTAAAGCATTTCCTTAGTAGGATCATGTGTCAGATACAAAGCAAAGGAAGGCGAAAGTAATTCCTTCAGACAGATCTCTAGCCCAAAACATTCTCAGTTTGCTTGTAGGTGAAACATTGATGTCAAAAACAAATGGTGATTTCTTATGCCTGATATTGATTATGCTACATGTGATTTTTTTAAAAAATACTATCTCCTGAGTATTTAGCCTATGTACAAATAATGAAAGAATATCAGCAGCTTCCGTGGTATTCTATTCAAAAGGAAACTGTGCCCAAAGGCAAATTCTAGAGAAAAAAAAAAAAATAGCGACTGGGATAGAACAGCCATGGTCTATTTTATAACTACTTTAGAGAAGAAAGTTTCTGCTTTCCTTAACTAGTCACTATTATTAAAAAACTAAAATGGTTTTCTGCTATCTTAAATGGTATGTCTCCCAAATAAAATTCTGATTTTTCTCTTACCTAAAATTGGACCCTGAGCCTAGCAATTAAATGACCTGTTTCAACTCTTTTTATTAACTAGGAAACCAAAATATTTGAGACAAATTCATTCCTTCTTTCATCCAACAAACATTTAGTGAATCTAGTATGTACCAGGCACTATGTTAATGTTAGACCTACAGCAAGGAACAAAGCAAAATTTATCCTGGCCAGAAGGAGACAAACAATGACAACAAAGTAAAGGCTTTGGAGGGAAAACACACACACACACAATGAAATGGGGGTTACCAACTTAAGGGAGGGGGTAGATTGAATGAATGAATAGGATGACCAGAAGAGGGCTTACTGAGAAGGTGACATTGGGACTAGCCTTGAAGACAGCGAGGAAGTGAACCATGAAGCATTCCAAGAAGAGGGGACAGCAAGTGGAAGAGGACTGGAGTGACAGTATGTGGGTGTGGTCAAGGAACAGCCAAGAGGCCAGTGTGACCACACCCAAGTCTGAGGGGTAAGGAGCAGCCAGATCTGCCAGAACCTTACAGAACACAGTAACGATTAGACTCTTACTCTGAGTAGGATGAGGAACTCATCTTGGAGAATGTTAAATGAAGCAATGACATAAACTTATCTGTTTCAGTAGGATCACTCTTGACAAGGACAGAAATAGAAAGATCAGTGGAAGAGTTAATAATCCAAGCAAGAGATAACAGCAGCTGAGCACAGGATGGTAGTAGTTGAGCAACGAGCAGGGACTAGTCTCTGGATATATTTTGAAATCAGAGTGGAGAAGATTTACAGATGGACCAGGTGTAAGGGAGAAAAAAAAGCCAGCAATGATTGGAAAGGTTTTTGACCTGAACAACAAAAAGGAGGGAACTGCCAATGACTATAAGAGAAAAGGCAGTTTGGACAGCAGATCGGGGGAACAACAAGGATGACCAATATGGGATTAAAGATTTGATAAAAACAGAACTGAACTTCAAGTAAATAGATTCATCATGACCAAGGCAGATATGATGACTTAGAAAACCATCGAGTCCTGCTGTGACACCCTTGGAGTTAAGACAGTGCCAGGCAAAACTGACCTGCCTCAAATTCTGAGTCCTATCTAGTTTAGCCACCGGCATCCTGTCAATAACACCAGATCATTATGCGACACAGAAAATGGGTAACAGCCTGAGTCTTGTAAGTTACATTACAGAGCCCCTTTCAATCCATTTAAAATAGAAGCTGATACTACTCCAATTTACTTGCATGACCAGAAGTGATGTGCAGTCGATTTCTTGAATATTTAAAAACCCACAAAAATGAAATGTTCAAGTCAACTTAAAAATACTAAAATGATTTTCACAGTTTTCATGGAGGGAAATACACTCTTCACTCTCTGAATACTAATCTGGACTGTGGGCTGTGGCCTTGTATGTTTAATTTTTCCCTGCTCTCAGTGTGAGAGCCATACGCAGTGATCTGGGAAATGGCACCGTAGGCATCATCCTGAACATCCACTGCTGTTGGGCTAGTGGCTATCTGAACTACTGGCCAACTTTTTTATTCATAATAGAGAGAAGATAAAACAATCACACATGAAAACACTAAATTTGTAGTAAGATTATTTGTGCATAGATATTAAACAAAGGCCCTTCCTCCAAACTAAATATTCCTTTCTTTTAGACAGATGTCACTTTTTTTGTCACACGAAAGAACATGAAAGTACAGACCTTGCCAGAAGTGGGACATAAATTGAAGCAAATGTTCAAACGTCTTCTAGTCCAAGGTGTGCCAGATTGAGTCACGTTCCTCATGTTCTTTCATCTTAATATTTTTTAAATACTGTAGCAATTACTCAAAATCTTCCTTTGGAACTCATGTGTGCAGTATGTGTATATTACTGTGTGTGCAAATTCAATACCCAAAGCTCAAGATGATAGCTATGGCCCTGATTACACTTATAGGCTCTACCACTAGGTTTCAAACTCACACAAATCAATATTTAGAGAGCGTAATTATCACTATTTAAGCAACGAGAGAAAATAGGCTTCAGCATTTTCAACCTACTAAGTGTGTAAGTGAAATGCTAACTAGAGCGGCTTGCCTAGGGCTAACTGTTCAATGCTCACTCTGTGCATGAAATGAAGATGAAGTAAAACCACCAACACACATAGATGAGTCTCCATTTGCTAATAATTTGTCTCTAAAACTGGTTTGAAAGTACTTTAACTGGCGCACTTACTCTCCGGCTTTATGCAGGATGGGTGCAGGACAAAGCATAGAGTTAAGTTGCACACTGACGGGTTTCACACCTAGAAGATAAAATGCCGTTGAATCAATAAAGGGTCTTGTGTATCTCACGTCATCTCCTTAATAATATGGGAAATATGCCACAAACAGAGTTCAGGGGTAGAGTAGGAGGTATAATAACATGCAAATCTATAGAAAGAGGAGAAAGAAAAGGAATGAAACCTGGGAAGAAGTTACGTGCTCCATTAACACAGTGTTAATAAGTGATACATCAGAACGTTTCAGACATACTGGTGTAGATGCTATAAAAATATCTTTTTCTCATAAATTGTTCAAATACCTCAGGTTTATAAGAATAAATGTATGTATGCCATGGAATATTATTCAGCCATAAAAAATAGATTTTTAAAAGCAGAACTTGGACAATATGAAAAAAAGAAAGATGAATGTCCAATGGAAAATGAACTTATTTCATGAATGTAATAAAATAGATCAATAATAGCTAAATACATTTTATACGGCTGGGTGCTTAAGTTAACCTTGTCCTTTTACTAAAATATGAAAAAGTATTTCTAGACTAGAAATCTTCAGAAAAGCTACATAATCAAATGGATCATCCTAGAATACAAATGATGAAAATACAGTTCTAACTTTACTTACTTGAAAATTTACTTTAATAAACTTATGTAGCTGAGTATAAAATATGTTTGTAGTATAAACAGACCAAATATGTAGTCCAGTGGAGTTAGGGGAACATAATGCTTAGGTACTAATGGCTATTAAGTAAAAACTAAGTTTTTATGTTTTGTCCTCCTCAACTGTGTAACCAATTATGAGATGTTTCTTACAAACATAATTGTTTAGCCTTACTAAAAACACAATCTTAATAGGAAAGAGAAGAATTAATTATGACATTTACCATGCTAAGATCCCCATCACTTTAATTCAACGAACACATAAGGAACAGTTACCATGTATGTAGCCAAAGCTGTGCTAATTGTACCATTTATCAGCATCAGATAAACAGCAAAATTAAAAATAACTATACCAGTGTTTACAAGTTACACAGTTTGACTTATGATATGAATTCTTGCTGGGCAGTATAATCATTAATAAGGAAATTGTTTTAATAGAGATCCAAATGCTCAGAATGCTAAGATCCATTTAAGAGGGACAGGTTTTTTTTTTTTTCCTAAAATGGAAATAAAAACATACCATAAAACCTTATTTTTTTAAAGTTGAGGCTAGCAGAAGAAAAGATGGAGATTTTGTATCTTTCGGAATGCAGAACAAACTGGATGGATTTGGAGAACAGTCTTCTAAGTAAATATCATAGCAATGGAAAAACATCACATGTACTCAGTACTAAATGGAAACCAGCAGATTAACAGCTACCTGCTCATTTGAAAAAAAAATTCAGTCCAATTCACGAGAGGAGTTGGCAAGTTCTCACCCAAAGGGAACAATGCGTGGGCACAGGGCACAGTTCCTGGGTGGAGGACCCAGCTACTATTTGGACTTTACCTTAAAAGCAAACAATGTAACCTAATTGCGTGTGCCCTCATATTAATCTGAAATGTAGAAAATAATTTTTTTAAATGTTGAGGCTAGGGAGAATTAAAACCCAATTCCACAAATATTATTATCAGCAAAAATCTATAAAGCAAAAAAAAAAAAATCTCTTCAAGAAACGGACACATTATTAGGAAATTAGATAAAGAAGACAAGTGACCAAAAATAAGAAAAGAAGTAGTAGGTCCAAGATAATTAGATTTTGGATAAAAATGGGAAGAAATAAGTCTGTGACAAAAGGCAATTACCAGGCATTTGATACAGTCCGTATAGAGCACAGTCAGGACAACTGGGTTTAAATATCACCTCGTCCACTACTGACTGTGACACCACAGGAAAATGTTACATTCGTTCAAACACAAACCGTTGCTTGTATAATGTGTTTACTCAGGACAGGAGCCATCTCTTATTAAGTTATTAGAAAGTATCGACATTATTCAATAACTATTAAGTATTATTACTATTTGTCTTATCACTGATACTCCACTACTTTTTTCTTTGATTAAAAAATATAGCATAGGTAGTTTCTGTTAGAAAAAAATGGAAAATCTTTGACACTGATATGCTTTGCAGTTATCAAAGCCACACGAACATTACTGGGGACCTACTTACTCTTTGTGTATGTCCCATTTACAGTGTAGGTGCACAGGGCCGTGCCATTCCGGCTTCCCAACGTGAATCCTCTTCCATTCAAAACAATTTGAAATTCCTCTAGAAGAAAAAGAAAGAAAAGACATTTTAATCATTATTTTACAAAAAAAAAAAAAAAAAGAAAGAAAGAAAGAAAAGAAAAAAAGATTTGACAGTACCAGGGTGCCCAGAATAAATTTTTTATGCTGTTCAGTCAGCTAATAGCAGTAAAGACACAGCTCTGTATTTCCAACCCCGCTTCCATCCTCAGACCCTGCAGGTAAACGCAGTGGAGGGACGTTCACCAACACATAGTGACCCAGGTATTACAGTAAAAGCTTAATAGTCCCGTTCCCAGACAGACATCGCTCCTCTTTGCTTTTCTTTACTGTCATGTATTAATTTCAGGAAATGTAAAGAAAACTAATTATTCATGTTCTTTGGTTCTTGGGAAAGGCATGTGCATTTTCTTCAATCTGTGTCCGTCTCATACAGAGTTCTTTGTTAGCAACCACTTCACCTAACTAATCCTGGTTTCATTTTCTATGGCATACAAATGTATAAACCATCAGAGGTCATGTGTTATGGATTTCTAATAATCTACAGGCAGTTACTAGACAAAGATGATTTAACTTATTGTACTCTCTCTATATGTAGTAGGCACGGACACTGCAAAACATTAGGGAGCGAAAGAAAATGCTAGTCAGAAAGTTAACTGATCAAGTATCTATGCTAGGTAGTGAATGTTAGCTGAAATATGGTTTATTAACCATTTTTAACAGTGATTAACTCTTGTTTAAAAAGGTAAACTGAGGCACAATAAAAATTTTACAGAGTTCCTTTGTACAAACAACAATTCGTGGGTTGGACAGCTCCAAAAAGAGGTGCTCAGGAGTTACCCTGAGGGAATGCAACGGGGTGGGGGGGGGTTTCATAAGATGAACTTGTAAGGAAAGCAAAAAAAGTATTTAATTGGTTATAGTCACGCAGTTTTCTGATTTCGTCTATTCTGTTAGAAGTGCCTACTTATAAAAATTTGTCGGTTGTTTTTGACTGGGTAAGCTTAAGTTCTATTTTTCTTAAAATAGGCATTTGTAAGAAATAGGTCAAGTTAAGTTTCAATGTTCGCAAATCAAGCAAGGTTATGCTCACTCATGAGAGCTAACTGCCTTTGTCTGCACAGAGATCCCTGGTCCTGGCCTCCATTTTTTTTTTTTTTTTTTTTGGTAGAGACAGAGTCTCACTTTAGTGCCGTGGCATCACACAGCTCATAGCAACCTCCATCTCCTGGGCTTAGGCGATTCTCTTGCCTCAGCCTCCCGAGTAGCTGGGACCACAGGCACCCGCCACAACGCCTGGCTGTTTTTTGTTGCAGTTGGGCCGGGGCTGGGTTTGAACCCGCCACCCTCGGGATATGGGACCAGTGCCTTACTGACTGAGCCACAGGTGCTGCCCACCTGGCCTCCATTCTAATGTAGTTTAACACCATCAGTCTTCTCAAACTTCTGCTGTCTCAGATAATTTAAGGCATAGGTAGTCATCAACTGTGAAGTCATCAACACTTCATTCAAAGAGTTACTAAAGGAATTTTACTGAAAAGTTGAAAGAAAGTGCAGGTGAAACTTAAAATATGATTCAGTAAGAGCATGGGCGCTGGAGTCAGACGGACAGGATTAAATAAGACAATTACTAATAGCAAGTACTGAATTTGTCTCTGCCTCACTGTCCCACCTGAAAATCAGAGATTTATAAGACTGTCAAGAAAGTAGTGTGGTTAAGTAAAATAACAAATACAAAGTGGGGATTAAGTAAAATAATAAAGACAAAGGATCCAGTATGCACTCAGCAAAACATACGAATTTAATAAATAATAACTAATATTATAATACTATTTTCACATTTATTTTCCTTTTTATCTCTAGAAATGGGTTACTCTACGCTTGTAGCAAAGATAACCCTGCCCTAGAGTGTTCAGAGGTGTTATGTCTCCCAAATATCTCAATGATCATTCACTGGGGCGTCTGCCAGATACAGAGTGTAAGCCTCCTGCTGCAGGTCAGGAGCCTCTGAGGGTAATGACACAGTTGTTTCCTCCCGCACCAGACTCCATATTTTTCCTTTCTAAAGTCAAGTCAGGTTAAAATGAACTCCAGGTCAGACTTGAAGAAGAAATAAAATAGGCCAGAGAGAATCACACTCTCTCTGGGCAAGGACAGCTGGGAGGTGCGAAAACCTGAGTCTGTTCTTAGCACTAGCTGATGAAGCCACCTGCTTCCTTCCTGCCATCCACCCATAAGTCACCTCCCTGCATGCCCTGAGCTGGCAGATGTGTCTGTACCTTGGTCCAGGTCATCAACGTGCAGAGCTCAAGTCTATGGATACCTGGCCGTTTGTATAATCGGATAAAAGAAAAGATTTCATACTTTATTTTATTTGCCATAGGAAAGGTCTCGAATGTGAACTAAATATACAGAAGATTCTAAAAGCCTGTCACACAATATGCTCATTATTTAAAATAACACTCCAATCTTAAAAATTTGAATTTAAAATAGAAATATTTCAAGGAATTATTTAAAAATTCTTACACAAAAAAAGATGCCAAAAAAGTTAATTCTGCTATTCTCTTTCCAACATGAGTTTCAAATCATATATTTTAGCTAGGAAAAAAATACAATTTCTTACATGATATTTTTAAATTCTAAACACTCACCCCCCACACAGACACTCGAGGGCCGCAATTCCAGGATTTCAGTACACGACTGAGCTAGTATCTAAAAAGGAAAGAAACAAGACCAAGATACAGAATTAAATTATAACATGCGAAGCGAATTAAAAAATTATTAATAACTTTAAGGTCCTCTGCTTACTTCACTAGATGACAGAGAAAATCTATTAACTACAGCAGATTACATGTACAGCCACCCAGCACTGAGGGGAACTTGTGTGTGTCTTTCAGGGCATCTTTTACAATTGCATTCTGTAAAATCTGTATTTGATTAGAGTATATCCAGATAAGCACGAGAAAAGTGGGTGTTGTCTCAAAGTCTGGTAGCCTCAGGTCTTAAAAGATAACTAAAAGTTCCTGATACCATAAAATCTACATTGCCTTTCTCCATCGGGCATAAAAAAAGATAGCAAACCAGACCTCTCATTCATTGTTACTAAGTTATTATGTTTTCTATTAAGAAGTTCAATATAATATTAATAAATAAGCAGTTCTTTATTTGACAGTGGCATTTCAATTCTGTTTCTTGGGTTTAATTCCCGTGGATGTTAATCCTCCGTACATGCATTAAACATTATAACTGCAGAACACAGACTCCCTGTATGAGCCAAATATTCTCCAAAACACAGACTCTGTACTCAAGCGTTCCCGGCACACAGGAACAGAACGGCTCTTCTTAGCTTCTTCCGAGAAACAGAAACCACCATACAAGGCATAAGGCTACAGCTGAAAACAACAACGATGGAATGAGCAGGCCCTAATGGAGACAACAATCCTGCCTTTATTTTTAGAACTGCTCTGCTCTACATCATCAGAGGCAGACAGACCCCAGATGATCTTTGAGAGACATTCTTTTCTTGGCGGAAGCTGAAGACAGAGGATTGCAGGGTCTCGACATCTCCTCTTCATGACTACAACAGGAAGTAAGAACCATAGCAGGAAACAGAAACGCTTTCTGGGCTGTCTTTAACAACAGTGGAAATGTAAATTCTCAGCCCCTAAAATCAACGGTGTCAAATCACGGGAACTTTTGTTGCTGAATAGATGTCTCTAAAGAGGGGACATCATTTTTACTTGTTTAAAGATTATTTCCCAGTGAATCCAACTTTCCACATAGTGATTGAGGCTTCGGTGATTAGGAAACAAATCCAGTCAGATCTGATAACTGAGAAAATACAGATATGACCTATTTAAATTCAGAAAGACCAAAGAGATTCCACAGGCACTCAAAGACCTTTCTGCACCCAAATGCTTCCTCTCATCTCACCACTTTCTCTACTGTAACACACACTCACTCCTATGGATTCAAGGTCAAAGGAGAACACAGAACCCCCAAATCTATTTTGTCTGCAACCAGTGTAATAGGAATTTATTTCAAAGCAGATCCTATTAAGGAGGCTAATTGCATTTTTCAGTTTACAATCCCTTTGTGAAGTTATTTTAGCTACACCTTCATCCGCATTACTGAAAAATGCTGGAAAACATGTCAAATACCAAGGAAAATTACGGCAGGGGATTAAGGATTACATCTATTGGAAACATAAATCATTTTTTAAATGCCTTTAAATAAGGTAAATCAGAAAATTACAAAAGGACTTTCCAAAGATCAGAGTAGAGAATGTGCATCCAGAGTGCTCTCTGTGAATGTGTTAAATTATGTTTGTTTCTCTCATCTATCCATCATTTTAATCGGATATCATAATATCTAAGAAGTATGTATACTTAGTGAATTCCCACTTAAAGGTTATCTAGTCCATCAAAGTATTTCTAAACGAATGAGAGTTCCAATAACAAGAGCAATGAGCAATCATCCCGAAGCAAACTTGAGGCTGAGGAATGACCACCTTCCAGGGTGTGGATGTCCTATGACTTTGAAGCCATACCCTGTGTACCCCCTGTAAGGAATTCTAATTTTAAAGAAAAGGTTCAGGATAACTTAGCAATTTAGTTCCACTGGAGTCTGTGACTAAAGAAATTAACTTAGATTAAGCAGAGATTAAGAATAACTAGTGTTGGTTATATCCTCCCGTATAGTATACCTTTATACATAAAATATACTCATATTAGTTCAATATTTGTACTTTATTTTAATAAAATAAGTTTTCATAGAAAGTACATAATTGAATGGAAAAGCAATTCAGGTAACCCATTCACTTAAAAGCAAGCAGCGCTTGTTTAAGAATGTGGGTGCTGGACTCAGACTGCCTGAGTTCAAGTCCAGCCCACACTGTTCACCAGCTCGGAGGCCTTGGGCAAGTTAGTCAACTGCTGTTTTCAGTTTTCTCTTCTGAAAAATGAGGCTGATGATGGGTTGTTCTGAGATAATATCTTTAAACACTTAAACATGAAATAATACCTAAGAACGGTAATATTAACATTTATATGTGCATAGAACAGTGCTTGGTACATAGACAACTACAAATACTATTATCATCATCAGAACCCCATCTTCTCTCTTTTCTCGTGTCCAGTCAGTTGCCATAGTGCCCTGTTCTTAGTTGGCCCTCAATACACATTTGTTGATGAAGAAGTGAGAGCAAAAACCTGTCACAATTTCTTTTAGAATAAATGTGATTCTTTGACCTAAATAAATAAATAATAACCTCCCCCTGCTATAAAAAAAAGGCAAGCAGTTCAGACCACAAGTCACAAAATGTATCACTAACTGATGTAATCCAACTGCCATGTCCACATTATCTGCTCCTCTCTAAAAATTATTTTATTTTATAAAATCTCCTTGACCCTTATATTATATTGTTTGAGAGCATAGCTCACCTCCTTTATTAGAAGACAAAGTCTTTGGGGGAGAGAAACGGATCATATTCTGCTATACGGCCCTTTCGATGCCTGACACATTGTTTTGTACATGCCATCCAACCACTAAACGCTTAGAGAATAACTACAGAATGCGGAAATCAGTGAGAATATTTAAATGTCTAATTAGCATACCAGAAATCATAATAGGACTCAGGTAAGGCAGGATAAAGTTAATTTATATGAAGCAACACCTTGCCCTGAAGGAAGTTATACACGCTGGAAATACAGAAACCCGTAATTTGAAGCAAAGTTTACCGAAACCATTTCCAAATGAAAAACAAAGGGAGAAAAGGGTGGGGAGAGAAGAGTGCGAAGAATAGTTTACGCATTTTTAGAAAATGAAATGTGTTCCAAATTTGGCTTTTCCATCTAAAGTTTAGCATGTTTTTACATCAAGAAAGCAACAACTAGAAATCAAAATAATTTGATGTTTGGATGCAAATAGTGTACATGGTAAAGTTTTAAAACAATCAGTTTCACCAAAACAAAGTAGTTCACAATCTAGTCTCACCAAGTAATTGCACAAGTTGAAACGTCCAAAATGTAAAAATGGGCCCATTATATTAAAATCGTTAGCACTAAACCACAGCTGACAAAGAGAGGACAAACATTTTTTTTTTTATTTTTTATTTTTTAGGACAAACATTTTAAATACTCTAAATGAATTTTACCAGATTTATTACTGTTATTGAATGAACATTCAATCAGGTGTCTTATCCGTGGTGATTGATACTTTATCTTTTGTACTCTGCACTTCCTCATGTATGCAACAGAGGAACTTGTAAAGATGTTTCCTCAAATACGTGTTGCCATCTGTCTTCACTATAATCAATATAATCAATAGAAACAGAAAATAGTTTCCACTAAGCCTTGGCCTTAGTTGACATCAGATAAAGCTAATGGCATCAACGACCAAATTTAAAGATAAGCCAAATGCTATTAATCAATCCAAGGCACGTTAAGTCATTCGCATGCTAAATGCAAAATTTCATCATGTGAGATTTTAGGGTATATATATATATATATATATATATACACACATGTGTGTGTCTGCACATATACACATACATACACACGCATATGTTGGCAACAAACTTTACCTCATTGTGAAAACAGTATGCTACTGAAGCATCTGTTCACTCAAAAAGTAATATTAGTAGTAAAGCATATTTACCAATGGAAGATAATGCACACGTTATTACCTAATCCCTACGTTAAAAATCCTCAAACGTTAATACAAATGACAAAAAGCCAAACATTCCAAATTAAGTACAAATATCCGTGGTACAAAAAATTCTAAAGAAATTCTAACATGATAATAATTAACCATTTGGGGGGCACTTATGTTCCAGCAACTGTAATAAGCACTTTTTATGAATTTCTTCAGTTAATACTCATGAGTCTTATGAATAGATACATATTTTGTCCCTATTTCCTAGACGAGGAAACCTAGGCTTAGAAGGACTGTTCCAATTGCCCCAAAACAATTAGTTTTTAAGTAGTCCTCAGGTTTCACTGAGCTCCAAGCCCCCTTTTCTAACTAGTGCACTCCACTACCTTCCAGGTTAGTGATCGGTAGCCTCGCAGTTTCTAACCATTACAAAGCTAGTTCTTAATTTACAAGTGAAATTTATCTGTTGTGTCTGGACTCCTTTAATACCACCCAAAACACCCAAAATCTAGCTTTTTCTTATCTTCAAAAAGTATGTCACTTAGTTTTCACTTTTATTTGTTGGAGTTTTCATATGTTTGCTTTGAAATTCTCAGTAGTATTAACTTTGAATAAATTAAAATTTTAGATCATCCTCTGAATTAGGAATGTGTAGAATATCCTAATGGTAACGGCCCTTTCTCTTACTATTTTCCCTTTCTTGTCTTGCTTGATTACTGTTTTCTTAAATTTGTTTTATAAGAATAAAAAACGTACTTTTTACTTCCCAGCATCATTCACAATATAAAAGACGAGAGAAACCAGGCCAGAATAACCAGTGATCAGAAGCCCTAACACTGGTTTCGGTACATAGCCAGCACTTCGAAGAACTTTGTAAAACTGCTTACAAAAATCAAATTTGTTATTTCATCCTAGAAAACAATTTTTTCCAATAAAGTAATGATGCCAATGTTATGTAGCCTTCATAGTTCTAACACTTTAAAACCGACCCAAGTCTTGGGAACAGAAAAGATACTCAGACCTGAGAAGCAGGCGTTTTGGAGTATTTGTACTCTACTATTGTTTCTGGATTTAGAGCTGAATTTGGGAAATTTTACGATATACAGTAAGTCAGTTTCTGGTCCTCTCCCCTTCATGGTCTTGTTCTAGACACACACACTTCCTTTCTAAATACACTCAGTCTCCAGCTTTGCCTACCTCCCAAAAGAGTCCATTTTTTTGCACCAATTCTCATTTCCTAAGGAAAACCAGATCTGCTTGTGTATCTTCCTAAAGTCAATTCCTCCATTGTTCTATTTCTTGGTTTCTTTCCCTCTTATATTTGTGAACCATAAGGTCTCTAAAATCTTTTTAAACTACAGATGCTCTCCCAGGGCACAAGTTAGGTAGACGATAGAGGTGCGAACTTCCAGGAGGAAGAGGTATTGGGAGAAAAGTTATCGATACACACGATACCATTTGTAGAATTTGTGTTTACAAGCTGGCAAAAAAAACATGAGAAAAGAGGTTAACATAGAGACTTCTAAATTCTGATGTTTTACATAAAAATTCTATTTTACATAAAAATTTATCCTAGTGAATTAAATGCCTAGAGGTGGTTTTATATATTTCATCTCTTTCAGTCACTATCTTTCTCATTACTGAAACTTTCTCTCATATTCAGAGGCATTTGTCTTGAATGCCTCCTTTATTAAACTGTACGACCAAAAGACTGTCATGTATTAACATAAGAAACTCAAAATCTAAGTATTTCCCTTTTCTGAGTTTTTGGGTTAAAACTCCTGATAGAATAACATTCACCCTCTATAAACTACAATTATTCATCTTCTGTTGCTCCTAACTGGTTTTACAAAATCTCGGTACATTATTTGAACAATTCAGATACCGGAATACCTTCAGCAATTTGATGAACACCGCAAACAGTAATTTAATGGAATTTCTCCATTTGGCAGGGAAAAAGGGAGAAGTAAGATAAGATTGCTTCTGTCTCCCTGTGAGTTAGTTTTCGGTTAGCAGCCAGGCCGGATCCAGCCTCAGGAGCCAGCTGCGATTGTCCTGCCTGCTGGCCTCTGAGATTACAGATGTTTGGCAGGAGATGAAAGCAGATTTCACTGCTTCCTTTCTCTGTAGCCCAATTTGAATGAAGCATCCGGATGGTGTTTCACCCTAGATACTCCAGACATGTTCCAAATTAATTTGCATTGAGTCTACATCTAGTAGGATATGGTCAGGTTGCAGGATTTGACCACAGTTCAAATGGACTTTCCAGATATGACAAGTGGGAGATGTGCACTCTGAAACCAGAACTGGCAAGGCGTGAAAGGGCAGAGCCATCACTAAGTCACAGGCACAGCTCCTCCAAGAATTCCACTGGGACTCCCCAGAGCCGACATAACAAGAATGCATCAGAAGGTCTGAGTTTCTGCTGAGTTCAGCAGCTCCATCTGTAATCCCAGCACTCTGGGAGGCTGGGGCAGGAAGAACCCTAAGATCAGGAGTTTGAGACCAGCCTGACCAAGACTGAGACTCTAGGTCTACTAAAAATTGAAAGAAAAAAAATAAATTAGTTAGGCACTGTGGTGGGTGCCTGTAGTTCCAGCTACTTGGGAGGCTGAGGCAGGAGGATCACTTGAGTCCAAGAGTTTGAGGCTGTGAGCTAGGCTGATGCCACAAAACACTGGGCCGGGCAACAGAGTGAGACTCTGCCTCAACAACAAAAAAGGTCTGAGTTTTGTGAGAACCTAGACTCAATTTCTTCTCTCTTAGACATTTCAAGATACATACTGAACCATGTTTTTGATTAATTCCTATTTGATATAAGGCCCTGAACATGTTTCCATAACAGATATTTTATAATAACAAATACGAAACATGCAAGAAATAGTAAAAGCAATAAAAGCAATAATATGGCCTGAAAATGCAGTGATGGAAAACGCTATAGACCTTTTAGCATGTAATAAATTAAGCCGGGGAGATGAAATCAAAAGTGTTATTTAGGAATATGATGTCTTTGAAGTTTATGTTGAATTGGGAAGAAATATCTAGGAGATAGGCCTTAAGATTAAAGATCTAGAAATTCGGTTTGAAAAAAAAAAGCCTCCTACAATTAATATAAGCCAAGACAAATTTAAAAATTTACATTGTTTTCTAATTTCTAAATGGAAATGGGAAGGATACTATATTTGGAAAAGAGACTACGACCCATTCCAGAGGAAACTAAGTAAAAATTTTTTTAATGAATAGTAATATCACACATTCAAAATTCAATCTAATAGAAAAAGCACACAGCACAATATGCTGCAAGTAGCAGCTACTCAATTAATGTTTATTGAATTTGATCTAAAAGTAAATATAAAACTTTCTCAAAAAGCACAAGTATTTTGACTATATGACAAAAAAAATGAGGTATAGAACACAGAGCAGGTAAGTGTGTATGAAAATATAGACCTTACTTAGTTAGGATCTACTTGAATTAATCAAATCACATTATCAGTTGCTCACAATGAAAAGAAAATTTATTTGGAGAAATTGAAATTTTGGTAATTGATGGTAACTGTAAGGCATTGGATCAGATACAAAAAACGAAAACATTTTTTATCTTTACAAAAGGCTTATTTTAGATTAGTTATGTAAGAAGAGAAACAGTATATTAAAGATATAAAATCCCCTTGAATGGCTTTTTTTCTGTGATTTTTTAAAGATCAATTTTAAATAATAAGGCTTTTTTCCCAATATAGATTATTTTCTTATGTATAAATTCACATATGCTACTGAAACATCTTCAGAATTTTTACAAATCTATGAAAAGTTCTAAATATTTATCCCAGCAATAACTTTTTAACACTGATTTTTGGGTCTATAACATTATCAACAACCAAAGATTATAGATAATTTACAAGCATCAGAAGTGTGCCTTAACAGATAAAAATTGATTTTCATGACATACCTCATGTGAGAAATACCAGTAAGGGTAAAAATAAAGTCTAAAAATACAAGCATATTTTTCTAACTCATAAAGCAACTTTAAGCCCCGTAGAGGCTCATCTCCAATACAAAATATTCTAAGTTTTAAACTCCTGAGAAAAAAATTATTGAATTATTAAAAGTCCCAAAAAAACATAGGTTTAGTAAATAGCCACCCAAGTGCATAAAATAAGTAGCTAAAACAATTGAAAATGTATTTCTCAAATTCTTTTCATGTTTGTTTTTTTTTAAACATTTTAACATGAATATATGTGACTTTTGTTTTCTTTATGGCTGCCAAACACTCCAACCAGATCTATTTTTTTCTCTAAGAGGTCCTTCAATTATGGGCAATTACTTGTAATCACATGTTCAGGTTGAATTTATTCTTTAAAAATGCTTGGAGCATCAAAATATCAGTTACTCAACACGGCATGACCAATGTCTAAATATGAATTCTCTCTTCTTTTGCAAGTAAGCAAGTAATAAAATATGAAGGACCAATTTCTACACAAACTTTTATCCCAAAATGTTTGGGGAAGAATGTAAGTCATAATCATTGTTTTTTACTTTACTCAGCTCAAAACAAAACAGATGCGTAGCTCTGATTATACTGTTGGTGGAAACATATCCAGATCACAAATCTTAAAACAAAAATACCAAATAACGTTTAAGTTCCCCCGCATCTCACAATTGCAATTTTTATAACATGTTGAATTAACAGATCTCCCTTTTTCACCACAACATAGACAAATGCCAAAAATGGATTGCGATTTGAAACGAGTTTATCTGCCTCCAATTTTTTTGTTGTTGTTTTGTTTTCTTTTGGTTAGCATGGACTCAGATTAATTATTTATGCTATCTTAAAGAATGAGTATGCTGTCTATAAAAAGTGCTTTGAATTTATATAATAATATAATAAATGTACTTGTTTCAGAACCTAAAGAAATTTATTTCTAGCACATTTTTCACTCAGACACATATACACATATATTATTATTATTTCATATTACTCCTATTTCCCCACTCTCTTGTTTATTAACTATAATGGGTAATAGATCTGCTAAGCAATCTAAGTCTATATTCGCTCCATTTGATTTTTCACAAATCCAGAGTAGCAAATAAAATGTTTCCCTCCACATCAAGAGTAGGAAAAAAGCTTTATCGGCTCAGTGTGGTGGCTCAGCACTCTGAGAGGATCACTTGAGCTCAGGAGTTCTAGACCAGCCTGAGTCAGAGTGAGATCTTATCTCTACTAAAAATAGGAAAATTAGCAGGCGTTGTGACTGGCACCTATAATCCTTGCTACTCGAGAAACCAAGGCAGGAGGGTCACTTCAACCCAAGAGCTTGAGGTTGCTGTGAGCTAGGCTGATGCCATGCTACTCTAGCCTTGGCAACAGAGTGAGACATTGTCTCAAAAAAAAAAAAAAAAAAGTTTATCAGTTCTAATAAATTTGCAAATGCACTTACCTAAAAATTATAAGCTCAGAAAAGTTTGGGCTTACATATCCATCTTTGCAACCTTATATACAGTATAGTGTCCTGAACATAGCCAGGACCCAATTAATGTTTCTGCATAAATTAGGCATTATTGTATTGGGGAGAAAAATGAGATATAATGGAGAAATCATACATTTCTTCATTATAATTCACATTGATGGCACACTGGGTCATACATTTTAACTCTTTTCTCCCCCTTTTCAATATCTTCCACTGGGTTGAATCTGTTTTCAAGAACAGTTGAGTCTTTCCATGTTATCTCCTTTTATAGGCCATGTTGAGAAATAAAACTTTGGCACTTAATTTTGTCTATGTGACCCAATCCCATCACTTCAGTTTTCTCGCAAATTATCACAAAGCTGCAATTATTTATTCAAAGTGGATTTGACTTCCTTAAACTACAATCCCCATCAAAGACAGAAAAAAAATAATGCTATTAAGTAACATTTCATGCAAAGGCAACTAGAGTATTAGTCAGCAGATGGCAAGACAAGTTTATAAAAAATCAACCAATAAAGTCAACAATTTAAAGGAAATTTTCCCTTTTTTATTTTTGGGTTAAGTGGAATTTAGAAGAAATGCGATGCTTTATTAGATAGAATCTGTTAAAATATTTGAAATGTATATGAATAGTGGAGCATAATAACTACTGATTTTTGCTTCCTACCTAAGCACTTTTTCCTACTTATGCTTCTACAAACATAAGTGCTTCCTTTGTATGGGGGAAACTGTTCTCCACTCCACGTGGTCCTAGTGAGGCGTCAATCATGACAGCAGCTTCTCTTCTACCTTGTCTCCACCCCCTTGTCACAGAGGTGAGTGTATCGCTCAGACTGGTCCAAATAACGTGGACATGATCATTGGTACCCAAATGAGCACAGGACTCAGCTGCAGCCCTCAGAGTCCTTATCTGGGACCTTACGTGTTGATGAAGAGAGAGAACAGCGCTCACTTTACAATGAACTTGCTCTCTGAGCACGGGAAACCTTTTGCAATTCCCATTCTCTGCCACTCATCTAAACAAGGAATGAGACCAATGGAATCACAAGCAAAATTCACTAAGGGAGAAAAACCAAAGCACACAACTGATTCTCCATCCAGCTGCACCCGAGGCAAATTTCCTTTCTGAGCTACCCAGTAACACAGGATAGCACCTTTCTTTTTTCTTCTTAAATTTGTATTAAGTAATGTTTTTCACACGTAATCAAGAGTCTGAAGGCTCTTGAATGTAAGTAGGAGGATAACATCAAAATTATATGGAATCAAAGGTTGATGTTTTAATGCCTAATATACCATAACTACATCATAAAAATATAAAAGTATTTTGTAAGAATTTGCATAGCTTTTATTCATTCATTCAGTGATAAATATGAATTAAGCTTACTGAACACTATATTAAGCAGGAAAGGAAAGGGAAAAAAAGGAAAAGAAAGGAAAAGAAAGGCAAGGCAGGGGTGAGGGAAAACTTCCAGTCTTCATACCATGAATGTGGAAGATACTTACTAATGAAATACCACACCTACATTCAGTACTAATGATCTTGGGGAAACTTCATACCATGAATGTGGAAGATTACTTACTAATGAAATACCACATCTACATTCAGTACTAATGATCTTTGGAAAAGAAGCCCAGAATAATCTGATTTATAATGAATTTCACATTATAGCCGGTCCTTTTAAACAGAGTCCTGGAAACTGATTTTCAATTTTGAGTAAGTTCTCCTAGTTTTGTTTTGTTTTGTTTTTCCAATGAATATATCCTTATAGTTGCTCAGACTTTAGGTTTTTCTTCAAACTATGGTTTTACAAATAGAGGTTTTCACAACTAAGCGGTCAACATTCATAACAGAGCCTACTAAAATCACTTAAGCTAAGATAAAGTCTTATCAGAATATCTTCTCCTATGAAAATTATTTGCCTGTGGGGAAAATGAGTTTACAATGTCTTCTTGCTCTCTTAAAACACAGTTTTTAGACACTTTTCTCAGATACTTTACAAACAAAATAATAACAGACATTACTGTGAAAACAATTTAACTCCAAAAGTCAAACAAAGCTTATATTCTCAGCACTACAAATGAAGTGACTATTTGAAATATGGATTATACTTTTTCCCTTCAGAAACCATCCAATACAGTTTTATTTGGACATCACACCTGCAAGGGTGAGCATTCCCTGCTTATTTATGTTCCTATATTTTAGGAACATAATTTTCCATTAAGAATTCAAAGACTCTGACATTAACTGTCATCACCTAGGATATAGTGTTCTTTCTTTTCTTTTCTTTTTTTTGGGGGGGGACCAGGATTATTTACACAATCAGCTTCACAACTGATTCATCACTTTCTGAGTTCTTTCCACTAAAAATATTTGTGGAAATAATTTCAAATAGTGAAACCTCCCCTAGTTCTGTTTTTAGGGGAGAAGGAGGGGTATGCAAGCATGGTGACTTTCATTCGTTCCGCCTTCTTCACCGACCTGAAGTTTTCTCCTATTTTTCCTGTATCCCCCTGCAGTAGTGCATTGTGAAACATTGAACTGGACCCCATAAGGTGCTCACAGGTCATTTCTGACCTTTACTACTTGTAATAAAATTTCAGCTTCATCTATAAGCTGGCAATCACCTTCCCAAGAAACCAAAAGCAATTTCTTTTAACATTTCAAGATTTTAAAGATAATTTGAAGAGAAAAATAGAAAAACTACACATACTTATGTTTGTGGGTAAAGGGAAGGGGAAAAGACAAAGAAGAGGCATCGATCAGGAAAAAGAAACTGTTTAACGATTTAGCAAATATTTTGCCTTCATATTACCACATCTGAAAGACTTAAGTTTTCTCATCTCTTCCCTTTGCCTAGCTTAGGAATGTATTCCACAATATAATTTCATTATTAGTTTGGTAAATCATAAAAAACACAAGAATATTCTCTTCTATCTACCCTAACCCTGTCATAGACATGTCATATTTATTTTAAAGGTCAAATGTATTTTTTTAAGCAAAAGGTACTATGTATCTATAAACTGCAATTCAAACTTGAGGCAGAATTATAGGTTTTACATATTATGAGGGGTGGAGATAGCTCTACACATTAAGTGCCTAAATTATCTTAAATTTCTATAAAGTGGGCAAAAATCTCAAATTATCATCACATTGATAAAATGTCAATCATTAATGACCTCAAGACTGGCTCCCGTTTCCACCTGCTAACTCAGCCAGACATCATCAGGGTTTCCCTGGTGCTGGTTTCCCAGAGATAATTTGCTCCTCCTTTTGTGACAAAATGGCTAAAATATCACTATTTTGACATGAAAGCTACACCTTTCACTCCCTTCTAGATGACACTCAAGAGACTTTGTTGGCAATTTGTGGCTAAATAATGTAAATTTTTCTAATTTCATGCTGTACCTTTTAAGGTAACTTACTCAAGCTGAAGTCTATCAAGAACTTGAGGCAAGAAAGACTGTATTTGTAAATTACATTCTACAGTTTCCCTAATATAAATATAAAAATTAAACTTAATAAACAAACATCATAAACAACAACTTTATTTCTTCTGGTAGTCAGCTATTAATTTCTTGAAGGGAAAATCTATAGCTATAACCTATAAAAATTAAGTTTTCGAAAATTAATCAGTCATCTAGAGAATTCCAAATTTTTATATGTACGGAAAAAATTCCATAGGGAATAATACAGAGGCAGTTTTTCTCCTTCCCAACATAATTATTAAAAGAATTACAAATTCCTAAACACAATAAAATTCTATTTAAAGTACAATCTACTGATTGTACTTTGGGGGTCAAATTGTCCTTCATTTTGCTTTGTCTACACCTTTTCCCATGTTTTAAAAATTTAAATAGCAGTTGTAGAGAATTTATTCTGAATCCAGCTATAAAAGTATTTACTGTTTTTTCCATGGCAAGTTTTTCCTAAAACCTAAGCACAGTGATGTACATAAACTCCTAAAATAACAAGTGAATCTCTGCTCCACTCTGCATTTACGTCTGGGCTGTCCACTGATATGTAATAGAACCAAATTATATGTTTTCTCTGTAACACTCCTTTTTTTAAAGGCCTACGTGCTACTAAAAACCAATTCGAAAAATCCCACTCTGTATTTCTGAAAAACATGATCTTTTTAGAGAAATTGTAAATCCCAAAACCAAATGTTAGAGGAAACTGAGATTTTTTTTTCCCCCTTAAAGATTAAAGAAAAAGCTTTGGCTGACAGAATGTATATCATTTCCTTCCATTTTAGGATGGTGTTTACCAAAATATCATAAATACTTAATAGCAACTGTTCCTAGTGCTTCTAGCAAAAGGCAGTAAAAGGAGGCATAAACCTCGCTGTGAAAGCCCGGGAGTTTTGCTTTACATTTCATGAGTCCTCTTCCCCATACCCGGTTTAGGATAGCCCAGATTCTAAGGATCACCAGACACAGCTCAACTGAATTCCAAACAGAAATATTACGTGCTCCAGCGACACTATTAATCATTTAAATGGAAGGAAAAACAACGGCAGCCAAATAGCCGCTGGTTCAAGGTGCCTGACTGATCACTAAGAAATGCCACATTTGCAGGGGTGGGGAGTAATCACACATTCCAATCCAAATTTTTATTTTACATCTCGTCTATAAAGCTTATAAAAATTTCAAGATAGCAAGATGGTGAACACCATGCTCAAAGGGTATATGAGACTGTTTATGAAAATCTTAAACTTGAAATCCCAAACCCAGACTCACAGAGCCCTATAAGCAAGAGTCGGTAGCAAGCGTCATTCACACACAAAATCCAAGTCTTTAGAATTACACTGTATTTGCAATACTGAACAAACCTCATTCTTTATCTCTTCTTCTAGATAATGACCACCGGCACCAGATACGAACATTGCTTCTTATAGTTTAAAATATACGTAAAATTACGAGTCTTTCCTGTCCCCAGGGAAATACTCACAGAATTAATTATTCCTTTGAGAGCTTGAAATCCACCTTTGACAGGGAAAACCTGTTCCTTGGAATCAGCAATTCTTTCCAGCTTTAGAAAAGAAAGCAAAACTTAAGTGCTGGTTGCCAAATAGAACACTTTATAAACTTCATTATATCTTAGTTATGTTCATCTGAAGAATTACTCCACTAGGTTAGTTTACCAGCGTGACCTCCATTCAAGGTCAGGAATTACAGGTGATGGCACAAGTGTTCCTCTAAAAGTATCACCATGACATGAACTGAAATCAGTCATAGCACCTTCACGCTGGCCCCAAGTTGCAGTTCCATGACAATTCAGCCCTCTACCAGCTGGCAGTGTCCTGAGACTCAGGACTCTAATCCACTCTCGAGCAAAAACTTATATGGACAACGATTTGTAAGTGAAAGCAATTTTAATGTATAAATCCTCAAGACTTCATAAAAAAATAGTTTTGTAAGAAAAATTACTCAAGAAATTTCTCCTAAATGGGCTCCCCAAATTCCTGCATGCCTAAAGAGTCAAATTTTAAATAAAATAGAAACTTTAAATAAGACCGTCCTAATAGTCTTGTCAGTTGAGTTAAAGAAGGACTTCTATCATGTCAGTCCAAATGTCTACCTCATATTAGTTTCCCAAAACAAATAAATGTTTAAGAAACCTCGAGTTTCATTTTCAGTAACAAAACCTATTAAAATTCCAACATTATTGGGGTACAGCTTAAGACCTACAGCCCTTTTCCTAGAAAATATTTTACTTTTATAGAGAATCTTCAACAATTGATCGGTGTCATCATAAGTCCTCAGTGAAATGAATTTACTATACTCTCCTTAATACAGTTATGTGAACTAGATTTAAGTCTGTAATAACTCACCTGGGCTTGCTCAAAATCAAGAACACCAACACAGTAAACACTAGCCCCGAGTGACCTGGAAAGCTTTGCCTGTGGAAGAAGATAGAGATAGGAAAAAGGGAGAGAGAGAGGGGGAGAGAGAGGGAGAGAAGAGAAGTGAATACTCAAATACCAAGCTGTCCATGCGGAGATACACAGCAAAGTACAATGGGGGTGTGAAGAACAGTTCCAGTTCAATACTCACCTCTTTCTCTGCATATGATGGCACCAGACCGTCCAACTTCCCATCTGTCAGAGCAATTATGATACTGGAGGTTTTTAAGCCTCCTGCTTTCTGAATTTGTTCATTCGCCTGAAAATGAAGAATAATTATCCAACTCACAATTTAATTTTAACTTTTAACCAGCATGTTCCATCAAGCTGAATTTCTAAGTCTGACAAAAATCAAAATATTACTAACTTTTAAAACAGGGTATCTTTGTTTCATATTTATTTGAAATGTGCATATATTGACATTATAGACTAGTTAGTATTGGGTTTAAATGATAGAGAGTTTTAGCTGTGGTTGCCTAATCTGGATACAACCACAAGGAAAACAGAAAATTAGTTAAAAGGCAAAATCCCATCTTAAACTTTTCTTATCACCATAGTAAATAACGTTTTCTACCAGTCTCCTCTTTGGAACAACTACAAGCATAAAAAACTTGTAAGATAAATATATAATGGGTGTCAGGGATTTGCTAGAGATTATATTTCATTAGAGACTATTAAAGATTTCTCTCCCGTACTTAAAAATGTCACAGAACTTACTAGCTTTAGTCCTTCGTGGATATAAGTTTCTCCTACTGGACTAACACGCTTTAAATCTTCCAAGCCTTTACTGATTTTGCCTCTGAAAATAATATATCATAATGTTAAACAAAAGAAAAATGAGCAACAATCACGATAAACACCTCTTAAAAACACAACGATAGCACAACTAAGGTTTCTTCAATAAGAAGTAGAGGAAAAGACACAGGCTTGGAGGGCAGGCAACTCCTCATACTTTTTGCCATTGTAATAACTATTTAACAACTTCTTTATTTTCACTACAAAAAAATAAAACAATGTCTTGAAATAATCTAAACATACTGTGGGTCTTCTGAGCTGAGAAGGCATGTGGTTGATTATACTTGTTTTACTAAATGCTAAAGAGTAAAACAGACTTTCCCTCATCCACAAAAATACAAAAATTGAGTAGCTCAGCTTAATGATAAAGTATTTCTGAAACACCCTACCGTCCTAAAAGTGGAAGTTTTTATTTGTTATCTACAAATTCCTAAAGCACAATAACGCTTCCTTATGAAAATCAACTTTTTCTACTTCCATCTTTCAGAGTCACAACTCGTGTGAGTTCTACACTGGTTGTTTTGGGGCATCTAATTCTAACACCTGCATATGCTCTTGAATACAATAAATTCTTACATATTTTGCGAACAAATGAATAAATGGATGGAAGGATGGATAGATGGATGGATGGATGGGTAACAGATTCTTGGAAGAGGCAATATGAATGAAAAAGATGAAAAACCAGAGAACAATTCTTTCCTTCATGACCCACTCACACTCCCATATCTACATAAAGTGTAATTACAACACAGTGAAGAGCTATTTTGTGTGTGTGAGTAAGGAAAGACACAATTTTCAGGTTTTTACAAATGCAGATTCCAATCTCTTTAAAATTAAATAAAACCATAAGAATCTTAAAAGCTAATGCTATAAAACTATCCCAACTAAGTTCAAAACTTATTTTTTAAATTTTAAATTTAAATGATCAGAAGAGATCTTCTTAAGATACTGCTTTCAGAATTATATCTAAGTGTGTGTATGCATACATCATATGTTTTATATATAACACATTTCAAAAATAATGTCATACTGTGAAATTATGTTTCAAATACTTGAAATAAATGAGCCATTCATCAGCTCCTCCCCCATGTTTTAAAAGTAACTTTGATTATCTGTTTTATATTGTAAGGGAAATTATTATCAGATGAGCTCCCCATGTCAAGGGGTTTTGAGAAAATGTAAGACAGCATTTAAGGTCTGAGCCTAACCTTTTTCTTCCAACCTATATTAATTATCTCTCTTAATACTTGCATTAAAATCTACCTATTCTGAACCTCTGTCTAACTTCATTACATAATCTCTTTTCTAAGGTAGCCCAATTCAACTTTTACCACAATAAAACATTTTTTCCCATAAAAACATTCTACTTTATAATAATTGAACTTACTTACTTCAGTTCTCAACTAGACTAGAATTTGACAGTGGGATATCACCATGCCTTTTATTTATAACGTATTCCCCTGCTCTGCACATATTATCATGTCTTTTGCAAAGTAAGTGTTCAATAAATTTTTTAGTCTTCCATAGAAAAAAATTCATAATTCCACAGATGTTGGAGTAAATTACATAATTTATAAGCTTGTTTTGTCTAAATATTTATGTTTGATATCTATAGAAACAACTTGAAACCGATTCTCTCTGCATGCAGATAAAAACCAAATATTTGTTGCTTCTCAGAAATGAGTGGCAGTGTGTCCTGAAGCATTAGTGCTGGCTGCCAAAAGGGAAATGAAAAAGACAACTGAAACGCAAGTTTACACAAACAGATTTTTCAGAGTAAAAATAGCCTGCTCCACTCAGTTCCAATCAGCTCACCATTGCTTCCAAGGCCCAAACAACGCCAGCTGAAGGAACTTACCGAATGTGGGATTCAGAGTCATTTGGAAAGGCGCATCTCTGCCAGTTTTTCATTAGAAAAGACAGCACTTTGTGCTTTTACTATCCACACCGACACCTTCCACCGTAATGCCCCAAGCTGCTCTCAATCCCATCATTAATGTCTCAGCTGCATGATCAGAGGCAGAAAGTGCTCCTTGATCAGAAACAGTAACATCAGCACACGTGAGTCCTGGTTTTGTACCCTTTTTGGGGCAAATACCAGAAAGGGTCTTCCAGGCTCTTCTCACTCAACAAGGTGTCGCTGGAAGGAAAATGAAAACCAACAAAGGCCAAGCAGATCTCAGGCCTTTGGAAGATCCCAAATGTTTTCAGTGACTAAACAGTCAACTGAGGAAAGGGAAAATGACGTGGTAGGTTAAAAACAGAACTCTTCCATCCACACTGTAGTGTTAAGAAAATATATTCTAAAGAAAAAAAGAGAAAACTATTCAAATTAAAGAAGAAGAGAAGGAGGAAGAAATGGTCATGTTATAAAGCTCAAATCTGGGAACATTTTAGAAGACCAGCTTCCCTGAATTTAGCTTTAATATTATGTTTTCAACTACATACAAAAGCAACACTGAAACTATTTCAGAAAAGTAATATTGAAACTGCGTCAGTATTTGTTGTGAAGCTGTTGTCAAGGGCACCGCTGTCATGTTGTACATTGTCCCCGTAAGGTTTCACCACAGAAGCTTCTCTGTCACCCAAGTAGCTGCTAAGCACTTCCTCCTTTCCGCCATTTACATCTATGTCCCGGCTTCCTGCCCTGGCGACCAGGAGGCCAAAAGCAAATTTTTCAGTCATTCACAAATTCTAAGTTCCTATGATTATCATGTTGCATCATCCTCTTTTCCAAGATCTTAACTTCTCTTTTCTATTTTGTTAATTTGTTGCACTACCGTCATGCCGTAGGTATCATCAAGGTATCATCAAATACTATTTGGAAAGAGGCAAGATTTAAACAGACAAAATGGTCTATTAAACCTCTGGGGTTTTCATATTGAGAATCAGGGGATCAAATGCTATAATCAACTGGGAAGGAAGGCGGTGGGGGTGGGGAGATTGGAGGAGGTAAACACACACAAGCTCATTTTTTTTTAATCTCTGAAATTAGCACTTTCAGCTCTGTTTGTATCTCTCGGTTTCTCTGCTGGGTAGGTAAAGAAAAGGAAGGGAAGGAAAGAAAGGGAGACAGCCAACAGCTGCCACGCGCTGTGCCACGTGGCTCTCCATCCACAGACACCGCACTGTGCAAGGTGTGAACAGCACCCGGTTGAAAGAGTGGCCACAGACACGTCTCTGTAGATGCACTGCAGTTCTCCACCTGGGCTGAACCCTGGAATCACCCCAGGGGCTTCCTAAAAGCCCCTTCATAAAAGGCTCTTCCGGGCTCCACTTGAAGAAATTCCAGTTTACTAGGTTTGTGATGAGGTCAGAGTTATCACTGTTTTTTTTTGAAAATTGCCCAAACTATTCTAATGTGCAGCCAAGATAAAAGCCTCTGATCTAATCTGACTTTAAAACTTTGCCACTTTGTGGGAATGCTCTTTGCCTTACCTGTTTTTCCGATCACTCCTTCGATTTCAGAATTGGGGCTAATAGGATAATCACTTAAACTGTAAATACAGTTTCTGGAATGATATGTATGGATCAAGGTGAGAATAGGCTTACAGAACTTATAGAGAACATCAATTAGTTCCAAGCCCAACCTTGTTTCCTCACCTATAAAATAGGGATTAAAAATTCCTTCCCCATCAGGAATGATTGTGAGGATTTATTTTAACAATTGTATTGTTGTAATTGTTCTATCTCATTATTAGTCACTGTTGTTAAACTCTTACTATGCCTGATTAATAAATTACATTTTATACAGGTACATATGTACAGGGAAAAACATAGTATGTACATAGTTTCAGGCATCCCAGGAGTTCTTGGAACATATCTCCTTCTGATAAGAGGCGACATAGGTGACTACACCCCGAAACTAGTGGTGCAAACGTAACTATTTCTCAGGATACCGTGCATTGAGTGTGTAGCTCTCATGCTTCCCATGTCTACAAGGGTTGAAAGGTCTCACTCACGCGGCTAGCAGGTTGGTGCCAGTCCTGATGCTGGCCGTCCCTGACAGTCCAGCCAGGACTGTTAAGCAGTCTGGATTCCCCTCCATGTGCCTTCTCCACACAGCTAGGCTGGGTTTCCTCCTAGCATGGCAGTTTCAGAGCAGCCTAAGTTTGTACATGACACAGGATTTCCAAGGACACAGCAGAGAAAACTGCCACACCTTATTACATCTTACACCTGGGACTGAAACGGACAAAGTTTCAAGGTCATGCCTCCCACAGTCTATTGATTGAAATAAGTCAGTCACAAGCCCAGCCCCAGATTTTAAAAAGTATAGGTGTGTATACACACACACACACGTGTACATATTCTATGCTTTACTGGAAGGCAACAAAGAATAATTTACTGCAATAGCAAAAGGCCTCACAAATCTGTGTTGCCACATGCCAATTTATATAATTGCATAAACGCTACAGGTAGTTATATCATAGGTAAATTCTGTATTTTATTCTCAAGAGATTAGCAGCCAGCTTCTTAATGTCCTTCAAATAGTAACTCCAAAACAAAATTTAGTAATACACAGAATTTCATAATGGCTAGGCAGTTGTACAACGTATTAAAATGTTTCTTTTAGAAGGTAAAATTTACTAAGATTTAGTAGAATATGAAATAAAAACCATTCTCAAGATGTCCTTATGTTTATACTGATGATTGATAATCCACTCAGCACTACTTTACCTGAGCTGTTATAGATAAGGCATTTAGCAAATGAACTTCACCTACTACTTTTATTGTGTTTTCCTACTAATAAACCACAATGTTAACTAGAACGAGAAACACAGGAAAAAAAACTGTAGGAAGAGAATACATTCATTCCAATATGCCCACCGTATTTATAAGTTGTGTTATGATACATCACTGCCCTGCACACTGCATGAAGAATAAACTACAGAGAAAGGACTTTGTACTCTCCCAGCTCATAAACTTATTTTTTGAAGGTTTTGAGACAGCAAAGGATTATTTTATAAAGAAAAACATTGCTAACACATTCTACCATCTTAGGAACTAGTAAGGTTTGGCCATTCAGGGCTATCCTTTCTTTTTTCTTTTCTGTTACACCCTGGAAGAGTTGTCTTGGGCCACACATTAAATATACAAACACTAACCACAAGCTGATAATCCGGGAAAAAAGGTTTGTGTGCACTTTTCATGCTATCCAACACCACAGAAAAGCATAACATCCTCAAATAATCTGCACATGGCCCACGGGCTGCAGGTTGGACACCCCCATGTGTAGTTTATATAAAAACTGCTTACTATTCATCCAGCATGTCACTCTAAGGTCAGCCTATACTGATGACTCTGTGGTTCACAGTCCAAACCAATAAATCCAAGGTAGCTGTCCTGGACCCAAAATACCTGCTAACAAAGTATCCTGCACAACCTGAGTTTTGTAGAAACATTTTTTTCATTTTGATCTGCATTTACCAATGTGCAGTACTTAACTCACACCTGAAGTTCATGTCAGCTGCATTTCACATTATTCTCACTCCGTTTTCCTGCCCACGTTTTTACTGCACCATGAGAAACTGACCCCTGCTTTCTACCACTTCTGTGTGCCTGGTGCCTAATTTTCTAGAACATACTCATAGAACAGATGTGGGACTTCAGTGAAGTAACTGTTAATATATCCACCACTGGGTTCTGAGCTGCTGCCATGCCCAGACACTCGGGGTTAGCACAAAGTGTTAACTAAAACAGGAGTAATTACTTCCCCAATGGAATGTTTTAAAACTAACCCAACTATTGTCATTTCCTCTCACCACTGAATGATTTGTGAAAACAGGATAAATGTGGAGAATGACTCTTTTTTGAATTATGACAACTTCTGGCTAGTGTAAAAACTGGAGAAAGGGAACGCAGAGAGTCTGAGTCAGTCCAGTGCAGCGAGCGATAACGCACTTCCGCTCAGCGGGAGACCTGAGGCAAATCCTGGCTCGACCTGCTGCCTGTGACACTTTGAGGTCAGTCACATGACTTCTTTAAGCTCCTCTTAGAACCCTGGCACATCATGATGACACGGTGAAGATGGTGCACACTGATGACCTCCAAATGCCATGTCAGTCTTAGCCTCCTTCCGACCCAATCATCAAAATAACAGAAAAAAGGTAAAAGAAAAAGAGGGATTATGGGCTGGGCATGGTGGCTCACGCCTATAATTCTAGCACTCTGGGAAGCTGAGGAGGATGGATTGCTTGAGTTCACAAGTTTGAGACCAACCTGATCAAGAGCAAGACCCCTGTCTCCAAGAATAGCCGGGCCTTGCTGTGAGCGCCTGTAGTCCCAGCTACTCAGGAGACTAAGGCAAGAGAACCGCTTGAACCCAGGAGTTGGAGGTTGCTGTGAGGTGTGACACAACAGCACTCTATCCAGGGTGACAGAGTGAGACTCTGCCTCAAAAAAGAAAAAGAGTGGTTATGAATCAGAAATACGAAAAGTTAGTTAGTGGAATATAGTTGATAGAAGCAAGAAAGAAAAGGGAATTAATAAAGTTACAGACATTTGTTGTGTACGCTATATGGCAGACTCTTAATTAGGCTTTCTCATGCATTATAGGCATTGAATTGCCCCCGGCAGCTGCACGGTAGGAATCAGTAGCTCTTTCCATCTGATCCATGATTTGTCAGCAAGAGATTAAGTAACTTGCCTAAAGTCACACAGCTAGCAAGTAGCTCCTACATCTCTTTGACCCAAGGTCCAATCCTAGTATTACATTAACTTAAGCATTTAAATTTTTTTTTTTATAAATAATACATTCCTGTTGAAATAAATTCAAATTACCTTGATACACAAAAATTAAAATTATGGAGACTTTTTTCACCTTCCATTTTATGCCTAAGACAGTTTCACTGTTAACAGTTTATTTCCTATCCTCTAGACTTTTTTCCATGCATTTTCAATAATACACACACACATACACACTCCACTCCCCCATGGAGACAGTTAAAAATTTCATTTCCTTTTTATCTCATAAAAATAAAATCTTACTACATGTTCTACAACTTGACTTTTTCACTTAATATATCTTGCATATATTTTCATACAAACACATATAGAATTTCCAATTTTTAATGACTGCATCCCATACTATAATTTAATTACAGTATCATCAACTGATAACCATTTACACTGAATAGTTTTTCACTATATGAACAAAACTACCGCATCTAATTCTGCACAATACCTATATCTGCATACTAGCACTAGTATTTCACTAAGACTTGGTCCTAAAAGTAGTATTGTTGATAGGAACTTTCTAGATGGTAACAATTTATGTTACCAACCATTTATAAAGGACTCTCTTCGCCCAAGTGAATTTTTATTTATTTATTTATTTTTTTTGAGACAGAGCCTCAAGCTGTCACCCTGGATAGAGTGCTATGGCATCACAGCTCACAGCAACCTCCAATTCCTGGGCTCAAGCGAGTCTCCTGCCTCCGCCTCCCACGTAGCTGGGACTACAGGTGCCCGCCACAACGCCCGGCCATTTTTTGGTTGCAGCGGTCATTGTTGTTTGGCAGGCCCAGGCTGGATTCGAACCTGCCAGCTCAAGTGTACGTGGCTGGCGCCTTAGCCCGTTGAGCCACAGGCGCCGAGCCCCAAGTGAATTTTTAATTCAGCTTTTAAGGAATTAGAAAAAAACTTTCAAATAATAGATATGTATATGCTATCTAAATCAGTAGTTCTCTACCTTCCTAATGCTGCGGCCCTTGAATACAGTTACCTGTGGGTAAATATAAATTTCAATGACTTCTTTTATAATTTCCTACAAGTTAGACTATGAAAGTTTTGTTCCGTAAGTAATTGATTATTGTGCTAAGGTCAATTACATGACTTTTTAATTGGGGGGCAAATATATTGAAAAGGGAGTCATAAATAGTACTTATAATCTATAAGGGTAAAAATAAGAACAGCAAATACAAGCCGTCAGTCATCATGTGGTGTAATTACAAATGACAATCTGTGGCAGCAGTTACTGCTCAGGATGTGGAGTCAGACCAGCTCCGTCATTCATCCAACAAGTATTTACTGGTGATCTACTGTGGGCCAGGCTCTATCCTAGGGGTTGGGATATATGGGCAAACAAGACAAATGAGGTTCCCCTGCTTGCATGTTTACCTTAGGGTCATGGAGATTTAAAAAATTGATTAGTTAACAGAGCAATTTCAAAAAGTAGTGACCAGGGCGGCGCCTGTGGCTCAAAGGAGTAGGGCGCGGGCCCCATATGCTGGAGGTGGTGGGTTCAAACCCAGTCCTGGCCAAAAACTGCAAAAAAAAAGAAAGTAGTAACCAAATACAGTAGCATAGGAGATTGCTGGAAACGGAGGTGGGATTCCTTCAGACCTGGTAGCCAGGCGAGGCTTCTCAGAAGCAGTGATCAATCTGGCCAGAGAACAAGCTAGCCAGGGGAAGATGCAGATGAGAGAAAGAGCAAAGGTCCTAAGGTGAAACCCAGCTTGGTCTTTTCCAGGAAGGGAGAGCAGCATCCAGGCTGGGCTGCAGCTTCTGCTGCTGCAGGAGACAACTGGGTGCGGGAATCAGGTGGGGCTCTCAGGCCTTTGGGAGGTATTGGTTTTCCCTTCTAAGCCATTAGGTATTTTTAAGGAAAAGAATGGCATGATCTGCTTTAAACTTTAAAGATCATTCTGGTTCATATACCACTTGCCACTAGTAAATTATGTGTCCTTAGATAAGCTATGTTGTCTTAGCTTCAGTTTCCTCATTTGCAAAGTTGAGATAATTATGAAATTTACTGCATGTAGCTGATGGGAGGAGGCAATGCAAGGGCACTTTGTACACTGCCTGGCACATAATAACTGCTTCAGTAAATTTCAAGTAAATCACTATTACAGCGGTAAGATAAGCCGAAAAGAGCATAATTCACTATTCCCAATTATGCAATACAGTAACTGAAATATCCTTTAAAATTAGTCCTGAATCCAAATTCTCTGAGGTTGAACGGCTCGGTATTTTCATAACAAATTAACACTTCGTACTTTCCTCTTACCTAACTCTATGATCCTATCTGGGCTATTTATGTATATATGTGTGCCCCCTAACCACAGAGGCATGCTAGATTACTCATCTTTGCATCACTGCCCCAGGCCCCCATTGCTCAATACACTGTACATAAGGTAGGCAGGTCAGTAGGTAGGTGGGTGGATAAGCGGACAGATGGACTAAGAGAACTCGAGGGTAAAATTCATAATGGAAAAAGAAAGGAAGGGGGGTGCTTCTTTTCTTCAATTGGAAGTATTTAAAAGAATAAAGTTTTAAAATGATGAGTATATAAAATGTTTCACTGATAACATCTGGATATTATTTTATGAATTGTTTTATCCATGCATTTACATAGAACTAAACCCCATGCTGAAACCGTAACAGAAGACACAGCCCCACAGTGAGTACCTACTGCCTTCCAGCATTGCCTCATCTCTACCGAAAATCTTGAGCAACACTCTAAGAAACACGAAAGCTACTTCTCATTTTTACCAAGGTTCTGAAGAACTGTGAGTAATACGTGTAGAACCACAGTTGTGAAACCTGTTGTACTTAACCTGGGAAACTTAAGAAGTTACTGCTTTATTAAAGAAAATGAGTAAAAGAGCAATGGACGCAAATAATAGCCTTTACTGGAGATTGTTCTGTGATATCCAAAGTACCTTTTGATGCACTATCTTATTTTGATCTTCACAACTCCCTGAGAAAACATGGCGGTTTTTTGTTTTGTTCTGTTTTGTTTTTAGAGACAGAGTCTCACTTTGTCGCCACAGAGTGCCGTGGCATCACAGCTCATAGCAACCTCCAGCTCTTGGGCATAGGCGATTCTCTTGCCTCAGCCTCCCGAGCAGCTGGAACTACAGGCACCTGCCACAACACCTGGCTATTTTTTGTTGCGTTTGGCTGGGGCTGGGTTCGAACCTACCACCCTCAGTATATGGGGCTGGTGCCCTACTCACTGAGCCACAGGCGCTACCCAACATAGCGGATTTTATGTCTCAAGTTCATAGACATAAAAACTGATACACTAATTAAATGATTTGCCTTAAGTTTCCAACTCAGTAAGTGACAGATTTAGACCTCTAACCCTCACTCTAACTCAGTGTACTTTCTACCACACCACACTAACTCAGCAGGCCACCAAGAGTGAAATTCATTAAAACTCAGTGTATTTCTATTCAGAAAGAGACAGAGGACCCAGCTATGTACAAAATGATTGGCAGGTAGCACTATTAAAATTCTTCTTGGAATATTATAAAGCCTTTTAACCAGGAAAATATGCCTTTTATGTAAGTTCGATTCTTCTCTGATCATTAAAATGCTGCATATTCCCTAGCTCCAGATGATAATAATGCTAATAAGACTTTCATCTTTTTAATACTTATGTACCAGAAACTATGCCACACACTCCACATTTATCAACTTCAATTCTTGCAACAACTTTATGAGGTCAATATTACTACCGTCATCATTATCATTATTAAATAGATTGAAAATATTGAGGCATAAAGAGGTTAAGCAACTTGTCCTTGACCATTTGGCTAGTACATTGGAGAGCCAGAATTTAAACTCAAGTAGACATGGTCCAGTGACTCTTAACTGCAACATTATACGGCCTCTTGAAAAAAAAAAAATCTTTTCTAACCCATTTCAACCCCTCCCCTATTAGAGTCAACTAACGATAAAGAAAAAAGTCTCTAACTTAGATTAAAAGTTCAAATCCCTTCCATGCATGTCTAAGCAATACCAATCTGGCCAACCAATGCCTACATTTCATCTCAAAGTGCCGCAGGACCCATATGCAAAGTGCCTCGCAAAGAACATGGCACAAAGTACAGCTGTCAGTTACTGTCGAGTTTCTATGCGCCTGGCATTATGCTAAGTGCTTTTCTATAAATGTAAAAATTGTTCTTTTTTTGTTGTTGTTGGACAGGCTGGATCCAAAGCTGTTTCTTTGGAAATTAAGCTGGGCAATAGAGAAAATTTACTTTCATAAACATAAGAACTATTATATCGCTAGACACAGAAAGCTGCTATCGGTGGATTGTGGACCACAACAGTTCTGGTCACTGAACACAGGCAAGTGACCAGGAGGTATCAGTGGGACAAATGCGTCCTATGCTGGACTCGCCATCTAGAGAGATTTCCTCTCCAGGAAAAGGAAAACAGAAAGCACAAAGAAATGAGAAACGTATATACATACAACTTTCCAAATCAATTCAGTGAATTATAAACAAGTTTTCTCCTGAGTTCTTTTCAATATTCTACTTTCTTGACCTTTTCAAAAGAAAGATTAATTTACAAAAGAAACTACATTCACACTTAACTTCTCAGAAATCCACGTATCATGCGAAAGAAGTTCATGCATCTCCCTTGCTACCAACACGGTTTGGAGAAATTTGATTTCAAAATAATGCTAACCCACTCATTCATTCATTTCTTTAATCATTTATTCAACAAGAATTGATTAAGCAAGAACTGTCCTATGAAGTAGATGAAGTAGACATAGAAAGGAAAAGCTCCCTTCTCACTATGGATCCCATCCTTTAAAATATGTTAATGACTACTTCTATCTTGTGATAATGTGTTCAAATGGCAAAAAAAGGGGTCATATGAACTACTGTGATATTGGCCTGAAAAGAACCACACCTTTTAAAAGCACTAAAGAGCCTCAAATATATAGATGGATAGCTAGGTAGAAATGCAGAGGGTACAAAAAAATGTATACACATTTTAAGAAAGGAAAAAACTATTAAAATTTTAATACTCAATATCAATATGTATGTATATATTGATAACAAAAGATGAATACAAGTCATGTTTAAGCACCTCTTGTAACTTCAAAAGTCAAATGTGACTTGAGTATTGCAAATTTAATACAGCTTTTTCCTTTCTTAAAATGCATATACATTTTTCAGCACCCTGTGTGTATGTACATATATATATATATGCGTATATGTATGTATCTCTCAAGTTCCTTTACAAAAGTGAATATATTCAGCATCAGTGGAACTCAGGAAAAAAACTAGAAACTCAGGATATCTGTAGAATCTAGTATATTATTCAAATAGACCCATTTTTTTTCTCTTCCTCAACGTTCTTCAAATTCCTGCTTAATTAACATAATACATCTAACCAAGAAAACTATAGGTTTTCTTCTATGTAGGTCTTATAGTTATATATAAAGGTAGGAAGTACTGAATATACAACCAAGGCACAGATCCACAGTACTGTACTTTCCACAGGCGATACAATGACAGTGATTTTCATCTGCTCTTTTATATTACTCGGGCCTCCTTTTTCTTCTATTAGTGTAGAGAACTGAATTGTCTGTGTATCTGCTTGACTCCACTGAGAGGCCTGAATCACTGCTTGGGAATATCAATCATGTCTTTGAGATGCATCTCTACTAAAAGCCTCTAGTGAAACCATAGTGCACTAACCTGTCTCCAGTTAATGGCAAAATAATGCTTGCTTGAGAAGAAAACACGATGAAGGATAATCTCATTTCAGGGCTGCAAAATAAGAAAAGAGGCAGTTAAATCATTTTTAAAGAAACAGTGATACAACACAGATATCTAGCTAGGGAGTGGCACTTCAAATTGCTCTCGCTGAATGGTCCAGGCCTCTTGTAAATGGAAAGCCCTAAGCAGACAGACTAAGTCTGCCTAACATGACCGCGTACATCATCCTGGGTCCCGTCGATGCTTCTCAGCACTCAGATACTGCTCCGTGACCCATGAGGACTTGCATTTAATAATAAAAATAAACTCTGGACTGATATAAGATTCTTTCATACAAAAAGCTTCTTCCTTTGTTGTTCTATCTTATCTTTTTGAAGACAGTCAGACCGTTTGGGGCGATTAAGGTTTCTAATACTTAGGGCTGGAGAGTAGCCAGTTTGCCTTAATGACCACAACTATTTACTGAGTCCACACAAAAGTCATCCCAATGTAAGAATCCTTAAAGACTGTCAGGGGGGGAATGTGAAAGAAACTAACAAATCACTTCGACGATTAGACATTTTTAATTTTCTATGTCTCAAACATCTTATTTCCAGCAACAATGGCCCCAGTCAGTTGCATCTTTTAAGTTGGGGGCATTTATCCCACAAAATGGTTCTTGTTTCTGGGACACTAAGATCCAAACCTGAAGATATGCAACTATAATATATAAAACTGGTGATGAGAATCATCTCATATTGTAAAACTCATCTTTCGAGCGATGACTTCCTACGATATGTTTGTGAGTAACTTAGCAACTAAACTCCACGTAGAAAACTGTGTGTGGTAGAATTCCAACTTGAAAACCAGACCAAATAAGAGCCTGCTTCTTTAAAATTCTGTAATGACTTGACCCATTGCTTTTATCAAAATCTTCCTGACACCCTCTGAAAACTGTAAGATTCAATCAGGAAATTCATAAACAACTGTCTGTTCTGCCTTTGACATTCAAGAGATAGGGTCTTGTTTGTTTTTCTTTCCTAGACAGTTTTACCTCAGACCCTGTCCAGAAATGAATGTCATACTTGGCTTCTTAAGCAGGGGGCTGATGATTGAACATGGACAGGCATACATTTTTATAGGGATAACTTCACTGCTGCCAATAACTGAAGGCAAGGATTGCCTAGGCCTCTACAGATTGTTTGAAGTTACTTGTAACATGACTTTCAAAATGTTTTGATCATCCAAGCCTGTTTTACAGAAAACATTTGGGCTAACAAAACTGAAAGAAGCAATATTTAATGATACAGCTCCCATTCATGTCCCTTCCATTATCTTGATAAACTTGTGTTTGCTTGTTGCATTTTTTTCCCTTAAAAAAACAAAAAGAAGAAGAAGAAGAAGAAGAAAAGAAAGAAAGAAAGAAAGCTTCAAAAGCCTGGCATCCTGAGGTTATTTTTAAATAGGAGATACCACTAATTCCTGGTTACCCCTAAATAACAGAGTAAGCTGGGTTTCATAGCAGTAATGCTTTTTATAGGAGAGGAAACCAGTTTCTCCTAGAGAAGCTTATTGCATATATAGAACAGTTAAATTTTAAACCAGCCACACACCCACACATTGTGTAAACATAAGTCATCTCTTTAAACACACACACACAAGTGCCTTTTCTGGTAGTGGGTTATTAACACATGTTCATTTGAGGTTTTCCAACACTTTTTTTTTTAAATGAAGACTTCTACAACACTAAGAACTATGTGGAAAGAAAAATATTATTATGGATACTATTAGCATAAAATTTATTTTTTAATGTGATAAATTATGAGAAAGCGTAACTGAAATTAAAAACAGATGAAAATTCAGAAAGGAAAAGACATTTGGAATAGCATTTGAGGATGCTTCCCCAGAGTCTGAGCCAAGTTTCTGGGATCCAGATGAAATGAGCCCTCCACAGCTGGAGGGCTGTCCTAATAACAGCAGGGGACCTTGAAGTACTTAAAAATCAACAGTTCAGAAAATGTTTTTCCTGCAAAAGGTTTCAGCAAAGGGAAAACATACACTTTAGTTTACTTCTTTTCCACTGCCTAGAAAAGTAAAGTAGAAAAAATACCTCACAAATCTCTCTGCAAGTTGCTGGACAAAATTGTAAATTTCAATCCAGTTATTTGCCACACTCCCAGACCTGAAAAATGAAATTAAACTGATCATTGATAGAAAATATGGCACTGAAATGTAAACATTTTAAACCAGTTCCTTTTTCAACCCTGGGAAGCTGGAGGAACCTGACCTCTTTAAGCAAAGTTACGGTATCTGCAGCTGAAACTCTGTGCTACCCCGAGTCCACGAAGGCAGCGCACCTTCAGGACGACCTGTCTGCTACTTGCTTAGAGTATGACCGGCTCTCCAGAATAAACACAAAAGCCCTTCGTCGCTGGAAAGGCAAACCACATTGGGTGTCCTTCACCCTAGGTTTTTCCTGGCTTCAATGAAATCACTGTGATAAAACCAGGCAAACTTTAGCCAGAGAGTGGGAGGGGGTCAAGAGTCGTGTCTGGGGTGCAGGGAGGACGAAGGAGACCCCAGGAGGCCGCATTCACACTCCCCCAGCCGCCCCAGGACTGACAAGCAGAGAATACTCCACCTTCCCGGAGAGCCAAGGAGCCCGGGTGATTTTCAGCGCCCCCGCCCCCCAAATCCCGTCTCCAGCCCGCACTGATCCGAAAGCGCTGGCCCTTCGGAAGCAGCAGGGCACCCCCCGGCGGGGCTCCGGCGCGGCTCCCCCGGCGCGCGCACACTCGCAGCCTCCCCGACCCCCGGGGGTCCAGCCCCGCCCTCCCCAGGGACCCCGGACCTCCCTCCGCACTCACTTGTCCAAGACGAAATAGAGGTCAAAGGCTCTTCTGCAGGAGGGCTGCTCCTGGGCGCGCAGCAGCCCCCCGGGACCGCTGAGCACCAGGAGCCACAGCCCAGGGGACAGCCAGCTGCAGGGGCTGCGGGCCCGGGACCGCCCCGCCACCATCGTGCGACAGAGGGCCTGCCACTCCCTCCACTCGCGGCTCCTCGGCTCAGCTCCGGGGGACCGCCCTGGGCTGGGGGACCCCAGCGAGCCGCTGGGGCGCCGGCAGCTGGGACAGCGGGAGCCAGCAACTGGCCGGGGAGGGAGGAGGGAGAGAGGGAGGTCCCGGGAGGACAAAGGGAGTCTCCGCAGCTGCCGCCGGAACTCCGGCTGAAGCCCTGGGGCAGCGCGACCAGTCCTCCCCTCCGATTCCGGAGAGTCCAGCAGACAATGAAGGCCCAGGCGACAGCCCGCACAAGCTCCTCTCTCCTGGGACCAGGCTCCGCGCGTCTCGGACCCGGACCCAGAGCCGCGTTCCGCGGGAGGCTGAAGTCCCGCGGCTCGGCGCCCTGCGAGACGGGCGGCCTGCGGACGCGGCGACCCTGGCGTGTGGCCCCTGCCCCCGCCGCCCAGCCCCTCCGCGCTCCGAAACTTTCTTCCTGCCGGGCCTCTGGCGCGGCGCCGCCGGGCCGCCCCTTTGGGGGAGGAGGCGCGCGGGCCCCGGGCTGGCGGCCCCGGGGAAGCCTGGCCAGGCCGCGCGGCGCCCCGGGTCCCGCGAAGGGTGTCAGCGTGCGACCGCGGCGGGCCGGGCCGGGCAGGGCCGCGGGCTGCGCGCACTCCTGCGGGTCCCCGCCGAGCTGGAGATGACTAAGGCTGGCCGGACCTCGCGAAGCGGAGAAGGAGTTCAGAAACACAAACGTCCGCTAGAAACTGCACATCCCAGTGGAGGCTGTGCCAGAACAGCACTCTGCGTGGTTTGGAGGCCAGAGCCCAGCGATCCCAGGGGAGGTGACGGCCCCCGCTCCTGCCTCACTCGGCCCCGCCCCCACGGCCGCAAACCAGCGCACACTTTTTAGAAACTTCCTCTTTAAAAAAAAAAAAAAGCTACCTAAGCGACCTCGTGAAACCAAGAAAGGGAAGGGTAGTGAGGGGTGGGGCGGGAAGGCGGGCATGAGCCCCTTTACAGGTGGAAAGGTGTACCCCAAAATATTTATCCCACTGTCATTCACTCCAAGCGCCAGTTACCAGAATTTCACCTTGAGGCAGCTAGGCTGTCCTTGTCACCCTGGGCAGAAGCCCAAGTGTCATAAAATTCCCACTCCCCCCTTTCTCCTCCCCACCAGCGCCACCTGTGACTTTTGCCCTCCTTTTGTCAAAACTGGCTTTGAGAACTTACAGTCTCACATTGACGGTCATATGGGGTGCCACTTCCTCCTTTGCATTTTAACAAAAATCATTGCTTCTGATAAAAGTTCATATCGTACTTACAGCAAACTTTTCCATTCATTGCCACGTGGATTTAACTTTTTTTTTATCAACAAATTCGTTTTTATTTTTTTTCTTTTTTTTTTTATTGAATCATATCTGTGTACAATAATTCAGTCATGGGGTACAGTGTACGGGCTTCAGATACAATCAGAGATATTTTCATCAACCTGATTGCGATAACATTCAAGAGACTTTCTCATTAC
>CAUYRH010124605.1:0-11545 GCA_963574655.1 Perodicticus potto | reverse complement strand
TAACACCTCCCTAGAAATCTGTGTATGTGACCTCAAGCAGGAGGCTCTCCCAATACAAGGCTCAGATTTCGGATTACTGAAGGGCACCCTTAAGGTTGATAATAATAACAATAGAAGCTTATATGATCAATCTGAGAAACTGCTGACGTCTTTGTTCCCTCCCTAATCTTACCCTCTGGGCAAATAGACTTCAATAAAATCAGAGTGGAGCAAACACTCTGGGCCCTTGCCAGAATCCCACGATGGGCAGTGGACCCCTGAGCACCCACTTTTAATTCTGCTGTATGTCTCGTCTTTTGCTTCTAACTGTATATTTCTTTTTTTTTTTTTTTTTGAGACAGAGCCTCAAGCCGTCACCCTGGATAGAGTGCTCTGGCATCACAGCTCACAGCAACCTCCAATTCCTGGGCTCAAGCGAGTCTCCTGCCTCCACCTCCCAAGTAGCTGGGACTACAGGCACCCACCACAACACCCGGCCATTTTTTTGGTTGCAGCTGTCATTGTTCTTTGGCAGGCCGGGCTGGATTCGAACCCGCCAGCTCAGGTGTACATGGCTGGTGCCTTAGCCCATTGAGCCACAGGTGCCGAGCCCTAACTATATATTTCTTCAGTGGCTCGCGCCAGTTTCCACAGGTCTCAGCGGACACCGCTCTTGGGACAAGACCCTGACATTAGTAATTTTAGATTCTATTCTAGACATTTGAGAAATACAATGTAGACATTCCCCATTCTGTTCAATTCATCTGGCAAGCATTGGGGTTTTCCTGTTCCTTTGTTTTGTTTTAACAAGCAGTTGTTTTGGCTGAATTCATACTCCAACTTTTTCTCTGGGGTCACAGGCAGCAACTAAAATCTTGCTTAGTTTCTTTAGTCTTAGGCTGGGGGGATTGACATCTCCTCACACATGTGTAGCTCAAAGATCATCCAGTGATTTGAGCAGAGTAGGCAGAATTCAATGCCTGCCTTCTGTGACTCTCTCCTTTCCAGAGCCTCCTCCCCCTTACTTTTACCTGCTGTAAACTGTCCCTGAAATCTGCATTCCGATTTTGCAAATAGGATTTTGAAATAAACTTTAGATTGCTTCCTTTACTTGATTATAATTATTTAAACTTTGAAAGGGAGCATTGGTCATTTTTGGTGACTACTTATTTTGGATGACTAATTTAACAGTGTCATTTTAAATGTCTAATTTCCTTTAAATTAACATTTTTTGTCATTCCATTCAAATGTCTACCTACAGTAACAGTGATAATGTGCTATAAACACTTAACCACCCACACTAGAATTTTAAATCTATGTTCTTTTCGAATGCTGTTTTGGTGAGTTTCAGTGTGGGAGGTGAGATGACTTAAAACTTCAAATTTTCTATTATAGTCAAAGGCATAATTTTTCTGACATCTTTTTTCATTCTGAATAAGGAATTACACTAGAATAATGTTTTTAAATAAAATCTGTCCACATAATGACAATTTTTTCCATTTCACTTCTAACCAAACTAAAATAACTCAGAAGCATTTATTTACTTATCATAACTGTTAAGAAATTACAGTCATTACCCCTACCATCACTTCTGTCCTACATCATGCTAGAAAGAAAGAATGCACTGTTTTCTTGCTCAAGAAAATCTTCTATATTCCTGTTTTTGTACTCCATTGATTGATTGAGCCTTTGGATAGCTGAGCAAAGCATAGAACCTCCCAACCTGATCTCTCTGCTTCTAAGATCTTACTTCCTAAAGAACATTTTTTTCTCAACACAGTAAAGAGGAAGATTATCTCTCTTACTTGTTAATGCCTCCACAACATAGAGTGTGGATGTTATAAAGCCGGTCTGTGGAAGAGCAGGATGAATTTGTGCTAGCTTAAGGCCTTACTTCTTGTCATGAAAGGCAGTGTATTAGAAAACAGATATGCTACATCCAACCATATGTGCATTGCCACAGAAATGTCAGGGTCCATTCGTGGATGCCACTTATCGGGGCCCGGCCTCCTGCTTGTCTAGGTTCCGGAGGCGGGCCACTATGCTACCTTGCTCCAGAACAATTGTTCTTAGGTGTCAGGGGGCTATTTACTTTAGCAGAAAGGAGAGAGAGAGAGAGTCTTTGATAGTCTTTGAGGGTGAAGTAGTCTTAGAAGAATAGAGCTTTAGGGCGGCGCCTGTGGCTCATCGAGTAGGGCGCCGGCCCCACATACCAAAGGTGGTGGGTTCAAACCTGGCCTCAGCCGAACCGCAAAACAGAAAAATAGCCAGGTGTTGTGGTGGGCGCCTGTAGTCCCAGCTACTCGGGAGGCTGAGGCAAGAGAATCACCTAAGCCCAGGAGTTGGAGGTTGCTGTGAGCTGTGCGACGCCACGGCATTGTACCAAAGAAAATAAAGTGAGACTCTGTCTATACAAAAAAAAAAAAAAAATAGAGCTTTAGCAGTCTGTAACAGAGCTTAGTAACCTTCAGCAGAGAGACGCCGTGCTGGTGTTCTGCAAGCAGGAGAGGAGACAGAATCAGAGTAAGCGGGTCTGTGATAGAATGAGCTCACACTCCAGACTGCCTGCTCCTCTAGCCTAATATAAGGCTGATCTCATGCCTCTCAACACCACAGGTATAGAGACTGCCAATTCACCACTGCTCTCATCTTATGAGCTCTCCTGCTTCTTAGGAGAGCTAAATCCCTCCCCACGCCCTTTTCACCAAGGTGTCCCATTATTGAGCTATGGGTATTTCTTGTAACTCTCACTCCTCCTAGCCATAGGCTATATGGGCTGCTACACTGAAACAAGTATTTTATTTTGTCCTATGTCATCAAATCATGATTTAATTCGTTAGTCATTACATGTTCAATTAATATTCAAATATGATTTGAAAAATAGCATTAAAAAAACAGCTAACATTGAATTCCCTTAAAATTAGACATTTGAAATAGCATGGTATACGTTCAAACTAAAACATTGTTTAAAGTCATTTGGCCCCATCATAAATCAGAGTGTGAAGATTTATGTTTAAGTGAAAGTATCTGTCGGTGGAAGTGAGACGCCAGATAGAATAGCATTTGTTTTCTTTTGTGAGCTTTCTTCTTATTCCACTTCTAAGGAATTTATCAAGCCCACACTATGGGTCAGGCACTGTGCCTACAGGAGGTAAGTTCTCCTTAGCTCACTGTTACCATGCAGGAGTGCCAGGTCAGGGTTACCCAGTCTTCTGATTGCTCAAGAGAAATCTGTGTGTGTGTGTGTGTGTGTGTGTATGTGTGAAATTGGCCAATTTTGGAGCATTGCCATACATTCAAAAGTGTCTAGGTCATTGTGATGGCCACATCCAAGACGGGATTGGCTCCCAGCCTCTGAATGATGCTTGCCCGAGACTCAAGCACTGCCTAGGAGGACAGTTCACCAAGCAGCTGGCAGTCGCAGACACCTCGGGGAAGCTTGTCTGGTTCACTTGTCCCAGTCTTAGCTGCTCCCAAGGTTTCCAACTAGAAACAGCGTAAAGTGTCAAGGATAATGATAGAAGCCGAGGAAGATTGCAGTAGGCCTGTGGGGAAGGCTGCACAAATTGCAGCTGCAGGCTGGGCATGGTGGCTCACATCTGTAATTTCAGCACTATGGGAGGCTGAGGCAGGTAGATTGCTTGGGCTCAGGAGTTCAAGAGAAGCCTGAACCAGAGTGAGAACTCATTTCTAAAACTAGCTAGGTGTTGTGGCGGGCACCTGTGTTCTCAGCTACTTGGGAGGCTGAGGCAAGAGAATCACTTGAGCCCAAGAGTTTGAGGTTGCTGTGAGCTGTGACAGCACAGTGCTTTACAGAGAGTGACAAAGTTAGTGCTTTGTCCAAAGCCAAAACCAATTGTAGCTGTAAAATTAGCAATAAATAGTGAGGCATTTCTGGGCTCAACCTGGGACAGAAGGAAACATGCTACCCTGAAGGGAAGGGCCAATCCTGCCAGGATTCACCACTTCCTGACTAAAGAGCCCAACTACCGGATACAGCATGCCCTGCTGGATGCCTGACGTACAGAGATTAGTCAGGCATGGTCTCTGGTGGTGCAGAGCTTACGGGTTAGCAGAGGAGAGGCAGATCACACACCATGAGCGTGCATGGCAGGAGGAGGATAGATCACACAAGTGCTAAAACCCCCATTTGTTTCCACACATAAATATTTCCTCGAGACTTGCAATCTGCCTGGAACTTTAGGGACACTACAGTAAACAAAAAAACAGACATGGTCTCTGCCCTCAAGGATTTCACAGTCCAGCAAGAGAGCTGATAGGTTTTTAATTGTACAAATACAGTCAGGCTAACCACAGGGATATTGTTCTGAGATATGCGTCCGTAGGTGCCTTTACCATCATGTCGACATCCTAACAGACCTGGAAGATGCAGCCGGCCACACGCCCAGCACTGCTGGGCTGCAAACCTGTACAGCATGTGGCCATACTGAACACTGTAGGCAGGGGTGACAAAACGGTATCTGTGCATCTAAACATAGCAGAGGTGCGGTGAAACAGTGCAATCAGTCTGACAAGACCACTGTCATATATGTGGTCTACTGGTGACTGAAACATCACACAGGGCACGATTGTGTGTCCTCAACTACAACAGTCATAAGCGCCACAACGGAACTAGGGAGGCTGGGAGCCCATAATTACTCGGGGGGGGCGGGGGCGGAAAAAGCTTCCCTGAGAAACTATAGCTATGCTGAGCTTTGAAGAAGAATGTGGAGGGTGGGTGTGAGGAATTAGTCAGATGGAGGGGCAGTCAGAGTTCTGTAGGGAGGAGAGAGAACGCAGGAAGGACGGGGCTACAGAGGTGACCTAGCAGGGGCAGAGCAAGGTCAGAGTGCACAGAGAGCATGTCGTGCAGCACTTGTAGACCTGTGATGTCAGCGTCTTCCTAAGCAGGGTGGAGGGACGTACTGGGCAATGTACGGCTGACGTCACGGGTCACACTTACAATAGACAAGGGCCATTGACTAAGCAAAAAGACCAGTTTGGGGCTTTTGCAACAACCCAGCAGAAGTTGTAGATGTTTTGGGTGATGAGCTATGGAAAGTGCCTGGAAATAGAAGGACGTGGTGGCTCATGAGAAATGGAGTGGACTGGTCTTGACATTGAGTTGGGTTTGAAAGAGGGGGTGTTAAAGGAGACTCAGGGATCTGCTCCTGACCAGCCAATGACCCGTTCACAAGGTGAGGAGCACTGGCGGTGAAGCCTGTTTGGAGGATGCATGGATGTCCCCATGTGGATGAGTAAATTTTCCATGTGAAACAGGTGGGGCTGGACTGGGAGTCGTGGCCATCTGGCCAACCAAAAACCATGGGCATTCCCAGAGTGGGTATGGTCAGTGACAAGACCCAAAATGACCCTCTTGCCTCATGACTCCCTCTTCTTGTCCAGCACCAACAAAAAGAGATGGTGTCACTGTCCAGGGCTCTCATGCTGTCCAGCATACACTCATGCTATCTCCAAACCAGTAGTTTATGAACACAGAACCGGGAACATTCCCAGCCTTTACTAACGATGTTCATAACCACCAACCTTCATCACGGCAGCTGCAATTCCACAGGCCACGTCCACTAATGACTGATAATTTGGCAGATTTCTCTTACCCCTCTGGTGGTAAGAACTTGGAAGGTTCTTCTCAGGACCCCTCATCATGCAGAATCTGGGTAAGCACAGGGCTCAGAGCTGGGGAGACCTGGACCTGACCCTACAGGACAGAGACGTGTGGACTCTGCTCTCTGACATTCTGGGACTGGAATCTCAAAACTACCCCCTCCGCCCTTGTCTCCTGGTGGCAGTTGAATAGTTAACTGAGACAATGCTGAGCTTAGAGAGAGTCATCAGAAATGAAGATCTATGAATCCATCTTATTGTTTAGCAGCATCTTTAAACATTACCTTACTCTGAAATGCTCACAATATATCTTATAAAAAATACTTAATTGATGAATAGAAAGACTCTTTTTTGGTAGAGACAGAGTCTCACTTTATCACCCTTGGTAGAGTGCCGTGGCGTCACAGCTCACAGCAACCTCCAACTCCCAGGATTAGGCGATTCTCTTGCCTCAGCCTCCCGAGTAGCTGGGACTACAGGCGCCTCCCACAATGCCTGGCTATTTTTTTTGTTGCAGTTTGGCAGGGGTCAGGTTTGAATCTGCCACCCTCGGTATATGGGGCCAGCACCCTACCCACTGAACCACAGGTGCCACCCAATAGACTCTTTTTTAACATATAAAATGACATCAGCATCTCTTGCAGTGGTAATAATGCCATATATGCCAGGCAGGTCCAGCCGAATTTAAAAATGCTACAAAGTCTTACATGACCCAGTGAACACGACTGTGCTTTAGAAAAAATAACACCAAACACTTGCCAACGTTCAGTAACGAGGACTTGACATTCTCTAGCATCAGGAAAAATGTGCTGCCTTGACGTCTCCTATTTCCAAAGCAAACACCAAATAGAAACTGTTACAAATGCCCACAACTAGGCCAATTCCTCAGTTGGGCCCATTTCTGTGACTTGAGTCAGGGTAAACCGAGTCACCCATTGCAGGGTCCAGTCATTCAAATGTAGTAAAACAATTTGTTAAAACTGACATTTCAAGAACCAAGAAAGAGATGGAAAAAAACTGAAGGCAAATATGTTATGCTTTGTTTTTATTTGGAATCATAGGAGGAACATTTTTAATAAACCCTCAAATACTTCTCTATTAATGTGATTTAAATAATGAATTTATAAAGATTGGATTGATTTGTTTACATACACCCAACTGTAGAAAAATGACTTTTTTTGTTTACACCATCAAATCCAATCAAGCCAAACAAGATGGTTAACTAAAATGATTAATGAATGCAGCATTAGCTGATGGCTTTACACTTAGAATGTGTTACTAATGTCAGGGTTGATTAGTTCTCTATCTAAAACTGATGCTATTAAAAGCTTTGAGCAATTTAGATGTTGTCGTTGAGTAAAATTCCAATAGGGTGAGAGAAATTCTACCAGGATTGATTCTGCTGTGGTGCCCATGAGCACAGACGCTGCAGAGAGAGAAAGGGGGCCTTCCTGATGGGAAGAGGAAAGAACTTGAGACAGTGAGTGGGCTGATTGGGTGGCATCCATCATAACAGAGGTGAAGAAGCTTGGAATGAAAAAAAAATCCTCATCGTTGCACACGGAATCCCAAATGACATAAGGGTATGAATATTGATCATTTCAGCTTCAGAACTTTTTAAGAAGTGAGAAGAAAATAAGTGAAGGGGAGGCAAGAGGTTAACATAGTACTGTGCTTTAGTAACCCCCCTGAAAATGAATCCACAGGGAAATCATTGTAGTCACTGGTGGAGACCAACGTTTTTATTAATCAGATAAAAGGAAAGAGTGGTAAAGCAAAGGTGATCATTGGATGGAATGATTGGGTGTTAGGGACCAAGAAAGCAAACTGGAATGAGGATGTCAATCAGATTGCAAGGTCAGAGTCTAAACTAATCGAAGAATTGCCCTGCTCATGCTTGAAGGCTAGGATGAGCCCCATCCTGGGGGCCATTGCACAGGACTTGGGGAAATCAAGTTGCTGCAGGTAGCTGTGACTTTCAGAAGGTGTGCAATAGGAGGCTGCTAGCCATTTCCAATGTCTGTGCCTTTGAAATATTTTATTATTAGTCCAAATGTCCCAAGACATTTTAAATGGAAGGGAAAACGCACTTCCCTGGACCCCAATTGTCCAGCTATTTAGATTCCATCACTGTTGGGAGCCCAGGGAACGGAACCTGTCAGGGAGGCAGAGGAAGCTGAGGGCCCGCAGTCACCCGTGCAGCTTGGCTATCTCTAGGAAAAAGGCCGCAAATAATTTGGACCCCTCTATGTAGTTCCACCTAACAAAGGAAAAGCAAAGAAAGACTTTGTTACAATTCCCATTCAAATGAAGGAGGAAAAATATTCTCCCATTTTCACAGGAAGATTGATGTTATAAATTCAATCTAAAGTACTTAAAATACTTCTGAGATCCCAGTAGAGGACTGTCTCATCATTGCTGTCACAGGGACTTCAAACATTTTATTGTTTCTCACTAGTCCGGGAGGTATAGGAGACTTGTGCAATCTGTCAACAGTGTGTACTGCAAATATTCCTAAATATCCTTTGTTACGGACTGAATTTTTTCTCTCCCCCAAATCCATATATTGAAGCTCTAATCCCCAATATGCCTGTATTTGGAGTTGGGTTTAGAGGAGATGAAAAAGATTAAATAGGGTCAGAATGGTGGGAACAATCCCATAGGGCCCAATAAACATCTGCTACTCAATGCCCAGTCTGCAGTGTTTTCCATTCTGACATGAAGTGAATGGGAAACCCACATGTAGCCCCTGGGTTTGTGCAGTGAGGACCCTGCCCCAAGCGGCCGTCAGCTGACCTGTTGATCTTCTCTCTCTGAGAGTGTTCTCCATCATCAACGGCTCCTAGCGGCAGCATCATCACACTCTTACAGACAACCTCCTGGAAGAGTCTGGCAATGGGAATGGTGGATCCATCCCGGATCATATCTGGTTCTGTTCCAAACACTGAAACACAGGGAAAGAAGACATCTGGATTCTGTAATGACAATGTCCTCCAATGCGGTGCTTGCTTTATCATCTTCAATTTTCTTCCTTCTTATTTTTCTTCTTTCCCATTAGATTTGGTGCCTGGGATAAGTAAGCTCCTTGATATTATGCAATTTATATTCTAAAATACTCAATAGCGTCCAGAAGGAAACTGTGGGTGGCTTCTTTACAATTAACTACTTTAAAAACATTGTTTAAAATGCAGTTTTATTTTGAACTAATTTTAGAAAAGTTTAGAACTTAGGAAAGTTGCAAAAATAGTACAGAGAAAGTTCCCAGGTATCCCTGACCCTACCTTGCCTCTTGTTAACATCTTACATAACTATGGTATAATGAGAGAGGGGAGAAAATTCACACTGGTACACTATTATTAGCCTCACTCCAGACTTTGTTTGGCTTTCACCAATCTTTCCCTTTTTCAATTCCAAGATCCAGTATAGCCTCCCACTCTGCCTTCTAGAATTGCTTCCCCTGAGTGCAGTGGTTCTCAACCTTCCAAATGCCGCGGCCCTTTAATGCAGTTCCCATAGGTGGCGACCCACAGGTTGAGAACTGCTGCCTCAGTGTTTTGTATTCTGTGACAGCTCAGTATCTCCTTGTCTTTCATGGCCCTGAGCATCTTGATCAGTTGTTCTGTAAAATTTCCCTTGTTTGGGGTTTATCCGATGTTTTCTTGTGATTGGAAGAGGTCGTGCAATTTTGGCAAGACAACATACCTACTTTTTTGGTTTCTCATACATTAAACATTGTAGAAATGGGCCTTTTTTGGTAACAAATACACAAATAAGTAGTGTACTATCCCAAGAATGTCACATTTCCCCAACTGTCAAGTATCCCATAATATAGTTTTAACTGTTATCCTAGGTTCTAGAAAGAGATGAGCTCACGCCTAGCTTCGAGGACGAGTTGCCAGTGATGGAGCAGGAATGAAAAATAAAAACAAGGACATGAGAGAACATTCCATATCTCTTGGTTCACAAAGCAAGCTGTAGGGCTTGGCGCCTGTGGCTCAAGCGGCTAAGGCACCAGCCACATACACCTGAGCTCACGGGTTCAAATCCAGCCTGGGCCGCCAAGCAACAATGATGGTTGCAACCAAAAATTGGCCGGGCATTGTGGCGGGTGCCCGTAGTCCCAGCTACTTGGGAGCCAGAGGCAGGAGAATCACTTGAGTCCAGGAGTTGGAGGTTGCCGTGAGCTGTGAGGCCACGGCACTCTACCCAGGGTGACAGCTTGAGGCTCTGTCTCAAAACATACAAACAAACAAAGCAAGCTGTAAATGTGAATATAGAGGATGCACTTCATTAGCAGAAGAGTTCAGTGTGCAAATAGACAAAAAGGTGTCTAATGAATTCCTGGGACAGCATTTCAGACATCTTCTTGGTGGTTAACTTTGACATTTCAAACATACTTCTCTACCCCAAAGGCATTACATTTACCTTCTTAACTCTTCTTTCTCCTTCCTTCACTCCCAAATGTTACTAGTAAAATACCAGCTAACGGCTCAGCACCTGTAGTTCAAGCAGCTAAAGCACCAGCCACATACACCAGAGCTGGCAGGTTTGAATCCAGCCCGGGCCTGCCAAACAACCAAAAAGTAGCTGGGCATTGTGGTGGGCGCCTGCAGTCCCAGCTACGTGGAAGGCTGAGGCAAGAGAATCGCTTAAGCCAGGAGTTGGAGGTTGCTGCGAACTGTGATGCTATGGCACTCTACCCAGGGCGACAGCTTGAGGCTCTGTCTCAAAAAAAAATAACAATAAAAAAATAAAAATAAATAAAGAAAAGAAGAGATTTCTAGAGAATTTCCTGCTGGATTTGCGGAAACAAGTGACTTGTGTTAGGAGACAGTAGGAGACCTGCATAGTAAAGACAGTCTCTATGATTTGAAAGCCCTTCCCAAGGACTGTGATGACTAGCAAGAAAATGTGGACTTCAGTCTTCTAACCCTCAGGTCTTAACTTCTGCCAACAACCAAGGAGATGTAAGAAGACCCAGAGCACTTGGCTCAAGGCCTGTAGCTCAAGTGGCTAAGGCACCAGCCACATACACCAGAACTGGTGGGTTCGAATCCAGCCTGGGCCTGCCAAACAACAATGACAACTACAACCAAAAAATAGCCGGGAGTTGTGGCAGTTGCCTGTAGTCCCAGCTATTTGGGAGGCTGAGGCAAGAGAATTGCTTAAGCTCAGGAGTTGAAGGTTGCAGTGAGCTGTGATGCCAGGGCATTGTACCCAGGGTGACAGCTTGAGGCTCTGCCTCAAAAAAAAAAACAAGAAAAGAAAAGACCCAGAGCACCCTGCAAGCTTGCAGCCCTCATCCCCATGGTGTTTTCAGGGCATAACTCACCCATACCTAGATTCTTGACATACAGAACCTGTGAGATAATAAATAGGTGGTGTTTTAGCCGCTAAAAAGAAAGAAAGAAAGAAAAGAAGAGATTTCTAAAAATCAACTTTCTACCTTAAGTAACCAGAAAAAGAAGAGCAAATCAAACCAAAGGAGGCAGAGGGAAGGAAATAAAGTAAGAAAGTAAATCAATAAAACAGAAAATAGACAAACATTAGAGAAAAATCAATGATGCCAAAAGCTGACTCTCTGAAAAGATCAATAAAATTGATAAACCTGTAGATAGACTGAGCAAGAAAATAGAAAGGAAGACACAAATGCCAATCCATGTTGCTTTAAGTTTGTTTTACTACTGTGTTAAACGTTCCAGAAAGTATAGCTTCTCCCTTGTCCCTTCCTCCCTGTCTCCTTCCTCTTCTGTGGGTCATCGTTTTGTTTATTATCCATGGTTTCTAAACCTTCCCATTCTTTTTTTTTTTTTTTCACAAATAAGATTCTTTATTTGTCATTATTAAAAGCCTGAATTTTAGACAGATTCTTGGACTGGTGGTTCATATCCATCAGCTCGTTCAACTTTAGCACCTGTCTCGTCCCCAGTAGCTTTTCCAG
>CAUYRH010124600.1:0-50335 GCA_963574655.1 Perodicticus potto | reverse complement strand
CTAGAGATACTTTGCTAAGGAGAACATGTTCCAGCCCCATCCATGTCACTATGAAAGAGGAAAAGTCACCATCTTTCTTTAAGGCTGCATAATATTCCATGGTATACATGTACCAAAGTGTATTGATCCATTCGTGTATCGTTGGGCTCTTGGGCTTCTTCCATGACTTGGCAATTATGAATTGGGCTGCAATAAACAATCTGGTGCAGATATCTTTGTTGTAATGTGACATTTCAACCGTTTACCAAACCTATAAATTTATTCTACTGAAGAGGAAACTAATGCTTAGAGAGACAAATACTATTGCCCAAAGTTACAAATGCTGAAAGCTAAAATTGGATCTGTCTGATTTCAGAGTTCATACTCTTAACCAGTATACTTCCTGGTAGAAATATTACATAATTTAAATATTGGTACAGAATTATTGATTTCAATTTCATGGTTGCAATGAGTATCTTGTTATACCACCTCTCCTGTGGCTTTTAAAAGTAATTTCTGAATACATATGGAGTTTGGCTTTCTTGATCAATTTCTCGTTAAAACAGAAAGAGGAGGGAGAGGGATGAAGGTTGAATATTTTTAGCATGCAAATTTAAACAGACATACTGGAACTGCAAAAGGAGATGTGAAAATACATATGTGTGTCTGTACACGTGTGTATCAGATTTTAGCTGAATTTTCTCTATTTAACCACCTTGGAGAGTTGATTTGTATAAAAAGATTTTCTGAATATTTAATGCCTTATTTTAGAAATTTGGGTGAGGTCTGAAAACCCCTAACCCTTCTCTTAAAAAGAATAAATTAATTTCATAGGCTAGCCTTCATTTACCTAAATTGTTATACCTATAAACTGGATAGAGTTCTGATTCTTAAACCTATTTATTCCATCCAACCCTCAAACATTCTTGCTTCCCACCAGTGTCAGCAGAACTTCAAGGAGAAATTAAAATCAAATTCTTAAGATTAGTTTAGAAAAGTTAGTTATCGGGAGAATCATCTTTGATGACTCTAGTCCCAGGATCTAAATTAAGCACATACCTTTTAAACTTGTAGATCAAAAACACAGCCAGGCCGACAAACACCACTGACAAGAGCATAAGCATGGCTGAGCTGCTGTGCCCAGCACTGGAGTCCACCAATGGAGCTAGGAGGAAAGAACGGACACACTCACTTGGAAGCTACTAGCTGGAGGGAGAACCTACTGGAGAGGGGACCACTGGTCTCCATCCTTATGTCCAGTCTCCACTTGCGCTAAGTGCTCTCTGGACAAAGTCAGCCTGGCTTCAGTGATGAGAATGATATCCCTGACCAGAGCTTGTTGGGCAAAGCAAACTACTCTGTTCTGCCTGAGGAAACTTAACTGTCCTTAGGGTAAATTGAACAATGTGTTCCCAGATGACAGGCACAGAAGAAGGGCACAAATGTTCTTGCTCTTCAATAGCCTGGGTACGTGTCAGTGTGAAATTTTTGATTAAATATGAATGCAATTTTTGTTGTCTTTCTCCACAATTTTCTGGTGAAACACCATTGGATGGGCATGTTTGGACTTCCATATCTGAAAAGTCTCACATTGAAAAGAACCAGTTAGCAAACAGACTCTCCCAGAGAGCCAGAAATAGATGTCTAGTGAGACATGCCTTTATTATTCCTTTCATAAATATACCAACTAGAGCTTGTTCCTGTTGCTATTTAGACTCCCAACTGTAAGTTGGAAGGGGGTTTTAAATGCATATTATCTGGCCTCCCATCTAAGATTCATAAAGTCAAAAAAAAATAGAAATGAAGAGAGCCTGAAGACTACCCAAAGTCACTCTACCGTGAACAATAAATAATAAATTATTAAGAAAACAAAGTCTAGACACAAATAAATTGTGCATTTTCTTCAAAACCATCTAGGGATTCAATGGCAAGACCACATCTCACGTAGTCTTCCTGGCATAAGATGCATCCAGTTCACATATATATACACACATATATGACTGATCTTTCTAAACCGTCACTATACAAAAGGGAACTTCTTCAAAGCCCCTTTCAGGTGTTTGTGAGAAGTGTTTGGTGATTATCTCCCTCCTTTCTGTCTGGGCAAACAGATCATCATATCCATTCCCCCCGACTCCCAGGGGCACTTACCTAATGTCAGCTGTGTAACGTACACAATGATTTGAACCCCTGGCTTCAGCTCAAACTGGATCAAATTTTGGTTTAGAGCATTAAACAGCGTCTCTACAATCTACAAAAAAAAAGAGAGAGAGAAAGGATGTCTGGGAAGATGTGACATGGGATGATGTTCCCTCGTGGGGTAAGTAACCAGGGAGAAGATTAACAGGTCAAAACATGACCATGTTCAATCAGGGGAAGCAGGATGTTGGGACATCCTTATCAATTCTGTCATATTTCTTGGAGTCTTATGAAGCCCAAGGGGACAATGTGGGTTTGGACTGTCCAGGTCCGCTCATAATGTGATTTTTTTCTTCAATTTAACATGGATAGAAAATGTAGTATTCCAAGGATGAGAAACGTGCACATGAGCCTGACTTTTATACATGTACGTTGCATAGGGCCAACTGCAGGACTTGAATGTGTGTGAATTTCGCTATGTGCAAGGATCCTGGAAACAATACCCCATGTCCCGGGGAAGGATGACTGTAGTCTGTATTATTTGCTTACTCTGGAGAGGGAGGGGAGATGGAAAGAGATGTGCTGTTAGCTGGAGGGAGTGCCCTCTAATCTGATGAATTAAAGCTGTAACAGACATGGGTGTTTTCTTCAATTCCTAGTTCAGTGTTCTTTCATCCATGTCTTTATCACCTACCATATAAAGACCTGTTATGGGTTCCAGTGAAAGAAAGTCAACCCATCATTAGCTCTTTAATCTGATCAAGTAATACACGCAGGGGATGGGAGCCCCCGCCAGGATTAAAGCAGGCACGTGCACCCTCAGTCTACTTTTCTGCTTTTCCTATCTTAGAGACAATGGGAGGCAAACATCAAAGCAGATGCTGCCTCTTTTTTATGGGATAATTTTTCCTCTTTACTTTTCCCTGGCAAGTCTCAGAACACATAACATCGATTTAATCACTCTGTAATTCCCACATGAAAGCTGAGGCAGACTTAGGCTGTTGTCCCTAACTCTTATCTCGCTGTACATGCCTTAATATCACAGCTGCTATTCATCACCGTAATTACCTATTTATCTAAACGGATGGATATTGTAGCTTCCAAATATAGTTCACACATACCACTTGCTACTTCAGAATAAAGAGGACTTGTAAAAGTGATGTATGCATTGAAAAACTGAATTTATTTCTGGCTAACTTCAATATGCAACCCTGCAATGGACGGGACTGCTTCATTTTCCAGAGAGACTGCCATTGCCTCTTTACTGCTCGGGGACTGTGGATGGAAATGGGGATGGGGTGGTGGCTGTGTGAGGATCACTGGGACACAGAAAATTCACTTCATAGAGAGGCAGATGTTTGATTCATGTTGATTTCCAGCAGCCTCATCCTCACTTATTTCCACTTCTGACTCAGCATCATGAGAAGGCAGGAGAGGGTGGAGCAGAGTGCAGTCAACACAACCCCAAGAGGGGCAGGGAGTGAGAGGGAGGAACAGCAGGCCGGCCGTGTCCTTAACTTACAGGGCAGTGTGCCGATCACAGCACAGTTCTATGTGCCCAGGTGATAAGAACAGTAAATCACAATCCCTTTCGGAAATGCTGCTTCCTTTGTCAAAGCAAGATGAGGCAAACCATCTCTCTCCAGAGAAGTGAGTTCAAAAGTAGTTCATGTTCTCCCCAGAGGCAGAGCTTAAATTGGCCAGGAGCTCTAGGGCCAGTGCCTTTTAAAAAGAAGCAGCACATAGCCCCAGAAATAGGTAGAGAAACTCAAATCCCACCTCTTTTCTCTGCTGCCTGCCCCACAAGCCCTAGAGCTCACCAGGTGGTAAACATGAGCCAGGTACAGGGGTGGTCACCACTGGCATGGATGGTGTCGGATGCCTGTCCTTCCTGAGCAGCTCAATGCTCCCATCTATTTACGTCCGCATTTATTCTGGAAGGCTGACTGTTCTTCCTAAGTCTCGGTGTTGGGCAAAGCCTTACAGACCGGGGGGTGGGGAGGCAATGGGAAAGAGCCTGGGTCCTTTCTGGCTGGAAATGGCTTTGTTCCCCCTCCAGGGGTGGAGGACAGGCAGGTGTTCCTGCCATGTCTGCTTCCACTTACTTGCTCCAGGTCCCCTTCATTGCCTTTCCTCCTCTCCGTCAGATTCTTGGGTGGGAGGATGAAAAGCTCTGCTGAAGTGGGCAGGCCAGGGAACATGGCAATGAGGATCTGTTCTTCTGGGACACTGGTTACCTGCAAAGAGGTTTAGTCGAAGAGTGAGGTCCTGGGAGAGCTGGCCTTTCCCAAAGCTTTTTAAATGCAGCATTTTAGGCACAGACTCCAATATACATCCAGGCTTTCTCTCTGTGTTCCCCTACAGCAGCTAGGTAAAGAATTATTAGTTTCACTAACTCCTCTACTCTGAATTTCTATAAAAAAAGAAAATATATATACATGTGTTTTATACAGAAATTAAAATAGTATTACAAATGATTTTCAAAGCATTATTTGCTGGGAATATTAGCAAAAGTTCCTCCCCTATATTTCATTTTTCTTCACTGAGAGGACTAGAGCTTGTAACTAAAACACAAACAGACTGGCTGCAAATGAAGAAGAGTCATAAACATGAGAAAATGCAAATTTAAAGAAAGCAGAACAGTGCTTGTTTTCTCTTATCAAAGCAGGATTTTAGTCTCTTTCTTCTTCTTCTTCTTTTTTTTTTTTTAGTTTAATAACTAATATTGGTGAGGCTGCAGTGAAGAAGTCGCCCTCATTTCCTCATTTGGCACTGGTGACACTAAAATTTTTTACGTAATTGTCAATTTGTTTTCCAAAAGACTTACTTTAAGGCCATAAAAATAGTCATACCCTTCATTCTGTAACCGTAACTTGGTGAGTTTGTCCTAAAGACACAATTAAAAATACAGGAAAAGCCATATGCAAGAAAAACTACTCACAACATTATTTATAATAGCAAATAAATGAGAAAATCTCAAGGATTCAAAAAAAATAAATAAATATTGGTGTAATCACCTGGTAGTATATTATTCTATCATTAAGATGATAATGGCCACTACGGGTAACACAAAGATACTTACGAAAGCTGCCTCCTGATCTATTTCCTTACATTTCTATGGTTACATCACCATAAAAATGTGAATGTACAAAAAAAGAAAATAATGAAATACTAAAATTTATTACAAGACTTGGATTATAAGTGAATTTTTCTATTGCTGAATTCTTTACTAAAAGGATTATATTTCTATAGTGATAAAAACTTAGAAGTAAGTGTCTGCATGAAGGAGAATTCTTGAAGAAAATAGGACTCTGAGCTCTCTCCCTGTAAAGAGTATGCTTATTCATTCCTATGTGCATCCTAAAGATCTTGTATCTAGAAGAACACCTCTTATGCCCATCCAAATATGATATATCATTCGTGATTCAGCTGAGATGCCCACCTTCTCCAGGAAGTCCCCTCTACCTGCAGTGATCTCCTCCACTTCCGATCCCACTGCAGCACCTCCAGATTACCATGCCCATACAATTGAGAACCATAGATGATGCCCATTGTGACATACGATACATCTGCCTGATAAAGTCTTTTCTCTAATAAGTTTTTCCTGTGTGCTTGCCCAGACATTCCTGAGGGTCTTTGTGGCTACTTTACTATTCCAAAAGATGTGTGATGAATCGCATAGAAACAAAGGGGTTGGGTGTTTCCCATTTTCTCAGCTCTGACTCCTATATGGAACTAGGCTTACACACTGGAATTAATTCTCAGGGTGGGATGTGAGAAGAATGAGAGAGCCAGCCTGCAGAAAGAAGAGTAGCACCAGTTAGAAGCCTAAAAGGTCCACCCACCGGCAAGGGATCACCTGGGAACCCTGAGATGGTTTGCAGCATGCCTCAGTGTCCTGCCATGGAACATGACCTTTGAGGAGCTGTCCCAGTGGTCAAGTCCATGGGTCAGGAAGGCCTTATCCTAACTTTCCGGAGAAAGCAAGTCTGAGGACATCAGACTTAGTGGCACAATGCAAAGAATCACCCAATGTAGTGAAGAGGGTCAAGCCTATTAGTGACTTTGCTGGTGGGACCTCCTGTCTCAGAACAGAGGAATTTCAGATGGTGTCAGTCAGTCAGAGACATTGGAGGGACCCTGGATGACTGGCCCTTATGAGATTTGAAGCATACAAATTGATTGGCATGACTGATTATTGTTATTACAATTGCCAAGTTATTTCTTTAAAAGCTAGTATATTTTTAATAAATCTAACCATGAAAAATATAATTCTGGATGCCTCCCCATCAAAGACATATGTTATGGTCTGAATATTTGCATATCCCCCACCTCTAGTGTCCAGATTCAAATGTTGAGCCCTAATCAGCAGTATGATGGTATTAGCTTGAAGCCTTTGAAAGGAGATTAGATTTCTAGGGTGGAGCCTGCACAAATTGGATCCCTGTCCTTACAAAAGAGAAATCTCTTGCTTTTTCCACTGTGTGAAGATACAGCAAGAAGTACCATCTATGAACCACAAATTGAGCCCTCACCAGACATCAAATCTATTGGAACCTTTATCTTAGACTTCCAGGCCTCTAGAATTATAAGAAATGAGTTTCTATTATTTATAAGTCTCCTGTGTATAGGATTTTGCTATAGCAGCCCAAACAGGCTAAGACAGCATACTTAGAAACCTCATTTTCATCTCTTTCTATAAACAATCTCTTTGCAAAAAGATGTGAAGTATAGTGATTCTTCTTGACAACTCCCCATAGGAATGCTCTTAAACCATTCTCTGTTACCTATTCTCCAAGCCCTTCCTGGATCCTTCTCCTCAGGCCTGGGGGAACATCTGCAATCATACCTGCCCAACTTCTCCCCCCTCCACCCCCGAGCCCAACAACCTCCACAGCCTCAGCTTCTCAGACCCTTCCCAGTCATCCCCACCTCTAGCGTGAACCTCTGCTTTATCTTCAGACCCATCTTTTCAACTCTTCACCCAATTGTTTCTCAGATGCTCCAAACTTATATTAGAAAGGTGGAACTTTCATTGTTTCCCAAGCATGTCTCTCCCACACAGTCCTCATCTTGATTAATAGCGAGGCCATCTCCTACGGACTCTGGTAATCAGAAAGCTTCTCCCTCCCTCACATTCACACTACATGTTATTAGTCACCAAATCTATTGTTCAGCTTCCTAAGTAGCCTTTGACTCTTTCCTCTTTGGGGTCATATGTTTCTGGCCTAGATAACTGCAGTGGTCTTTTTCCTGATCATCTTTTGTGAAATTGCTCCTCTACCTGTTCCCTTAACTTCCCCAGCCACCCGTCATCTGCATTGCCACTAGAAAGGGTGACAAATATAAATCTATTAGCAGAATTTTCTTAAATTAAAGAAAAATAAAACAATACTTTTTGTACTCTGTGGTGCCTATAAGATAAATGCCAAGCTTCTTATAGCTTCTCAGGCCCTTCCCAATCTGACCTAACCACCCTAGGTCAACTTAGCCACAGTGTCCCTTATAACCTAAAGATTGGCGGAATCAAACTCCTTACCTTTTGCCAATATGCTGTACTCTCTCAAGAACCCACAGCTTTGCATCTGCTATTCATTTTACCTGAAAGACATCATCCTTTTCTTGTTTCTAACATTTATCCTTTAAAAACACTGTTCAAGTACCCCCTCCAGCACCACTCCAATAGTTGAACAAGTATTTGCTGAATGGCAAACCTGCACTTCCTTGGATAGAGCAAATCATACTTTTTCTTTGCTTCTTAGAGAAGCTGTCCATATCTCTACCTTAGAGCTGGTCACACATTAAACTCATTTCTACATTTGAATTGAGCATGTTTGATTCATCATTATGTTCCAGTGCCTAGCTTTGAGAGAATAGTTAACTAAACCCTTTCACTTTTCTAAGGCAAATCTGACATTGAATTAGCACTAGTTCCTGCTGGAATGCTTTGTTTTCTGATTTGTAGCCAGCTGAGTGTCCCCTAGGGCCAATGGTAGCCGTGTGAGTTTGGTCAGAAAAAGCCAGCTAAGAACATGATGTTATTATAGATTCAATGCATGATTTATTAACACATTAACTGCCATGTGAGTTTTATGTAACTTATGTTAGTTTGAGCCTGGGGCATCTGAAACATATATATCTCACAGGTCTCTTGACCTATCTTGACCTAATAAATCACTGTGGCCCCAAGGAAAAAAAGAATATCTAGTGAGGGAGTCAATGTGGAAGGGATCAAGGCCCTGTCCCAGAAAAATCCAAGATGAACATTTGGCCAATTTCTGTCTTTAAACCCTCTCTTCCTCCCTCTCTTCTACCTTCTTCCTCTCCCTCACCCTTCCTTACTTTCTTATCCTCCTTTCCCTCCTTCTTTCCTTTAGTCCCTCCATTCTTCCTTCCTCTCTCTTTTCATAGAAAAGTAATCTCTACTTGTAGAAAGGTTGAGTTAATCAATGAAAATGCATTATGGATCACACCATCTAGTTCTTTTCTTTATTCACAAAGACTTACAATAAGATAAAGCCAACTTACTTTAACCAGAGCTCGCTTGATGACATTGCCAATATCTTGCCTCCACTCAGGAATGTCAGGATTGTGATAATCCAGGTTAGGAGAGAATGACAAGAGCTGTGACTGGAAGTATTCTGTGGGGGAGACAGTATGTAGGTAAGCCCCGGAGGGTGAGAAAGAGAGGGTGTCATGGGTGAGGGGCTTCAAATCACTGTGCTGTAAGAGAAGGGTCTGCTCTTTCATGGAGTTTCAGCTCTAACTCCTTATCTCAGCAAACGGTAGATGTGTGGTCCTACCAGTTTTGTTAGTCACGAAGCTCTCAAGTCTTTCTTCTTGTAAATAATAATATATGAAGTGAAAGAGAAGCAGGAAACCCTAGGTGACTTGTGGTACTTGTTGATCTACATAACTTTGCCCCGTCCTGGGGAATATCTGAAGCAGTCAGTGATTGCCACAAGGGTGGGCAGAGGAAATAGGCTGGGCAGGAAGGCACAACACGGGACAAATTTTCAGGGCTCACCGTGAACTGCAATGTCTTTTGTGTCCTGGATAAGGGCATTCCCAGCAGCCACCTGGACGGTGATGGTGTTGGTTCCCTCTGTGTGGAAAGTGAAGGAAATGCTGCTGTCCAAGGTGATGAGGGGCTGCAAGACAGACAAGTGACAATGCCCATTTAGTTCTCTGTGGGATATTGTCTTTCCTTTCTTTCCTGTAACCCCGAGACTGTCATTCTTACTTGAAAAGAAAAAAAAAGAAAAAACTCTTTGTACACCTTCCTACAACTGATTATTCTCCCAGTATCCAGGAAGAGTATTAATCTACATGAAATGCATCATTAAAACATTAATTCCAAGAGATGAACAGGACACAGGACATCCTGGATTTTGCACGTCATCCTGTTCCTTCTCCTCGAGCAAAGCACAAGTGGCTTTTGCAAGCTGTCCCTGTTGATTTTAGAAGTAACAGATCATTTTTCTTCTCCTCCAACATCTAGTGTTAGTTGTATATCCATCTTGTATTCCTGGACTATAAGACCTTTCAGAGAAGCATCTATCTATGGGCACTGCAGACTATGAAAAGTATATACATATATTACATATAATTACATATATGAAAATATATGTAAAGTGGATGCATAGTCAGATTATTTACTTTTTGTTCTATTATATCTTTGTTTTCCATTGCAAAGAATTTTTACCATTTTTAAAATGTTGGAAAACATACATATTTGTGATCACTTCTTAACCTTGTTCTCCCCCCATATCAAAAGAAATAGAAACTTCCCAAGAATAAAGAGAGAAATGGAATACAGTCATATCTCAGAATCCATAGGGGTGAGCATGCAAGAGACCTGCAGATACCCAAATCTGCCCATACTCAAATCTGTCCAGTAGTCCCTCCATATCTGCAGATTTTGAATCTTGGAAATACTATATTTTTGATGATCATTTAGTTGCAGATGTGGTAACTGTGGACATGGAAGGCTGCTTATAGTTAATGAAAAAAATCCGTGTATAAGCGGACCTGCATGCCCAGTCCAGACTCATGCTGTGCAATGGTCAACTGTAATTATATATTTTCCCCCTTTGGAAGAAAGGATATTGATAAAAGCAGATGCTTATCGGAGAGAAGAGAACGGATATCCTGAGATGGAAGATTCAGTGGTGATCTTAGAGTGAGTTCCTTGCCAGGTCTCTGCTATTTGAAAGGTAGATGTAGCAGTAAGAGGTTGATTTAAAGCAGCTGATAAAGAGACTTCACAAATGAAGATGTGTCACAAGCACAGATGGAGGAGACCCCCTCTCCTCTCTGTGTGTCAGGAAACAACAGGATAGACAGTAGTAATGCAGCAAGTTGGGGGATGCAGAGCTGCCATTTAAGGGGCTGTGGGGAGTTACGGGTCAGCACTCCCACGCACGGCTTAGATGAATGCACACAAAGCCTCTGCAGAGGTGCCAAGATTCAGCATCCCTGCTGCAAGATGGAAATTCCTTTCCAGCTCAGAATTTTCAGCAGAGTCATAGGAACAATAATTTAATTTCTTCTGCTTTAAAATTCTATAACTCTATTTTATGATCAGGCTGATGGCTGGAACTGGACAGGATTAGAGATATTGCCCTCAGTTCTGATATCCTTCCTTTTCTGTTTGCTAAATGAAAGAAGAAAGGGAGAATGGAAAGAGATACACTACTTCCTTTACCTAAGGGCAAACCCCAGAGGTCAGGCATACTGAGGCCTGGGTAATGTCACACATAAGCATAAAGACTTCTGAATTAAGTAACGAAGAGGTGCAAGAAGGCTCTGTCAAGCACATAATACCCAATGGCTCAGCAGTGGCTGATCAGAAGAATCCCGTACTGAGAAAGAAGCTGAAGTCAAACTGGACTCAGCAGAGCAATGTTGGCACCACCATGGAATGAAGTAAAGGAGAAAACCTGTGTCACAGAGTCGCCACCCTTAGTATAACCAAAATGGTGACTTGAAACTCTGGTTTTGATAATAATTTTAATGAATGACCCTGGGAAAAGTGTGTTCTCATTCTAGGTCTTAATTCTTTATCTGTTAAATAAAGGGTTTGCCTTGGAAGATCTGTGAAGACTCGTTCAGCAATGAGAATTATCGGGGTTGACAAATGGCTTCAGATAAAACTTCTGCTGCCTGGTGTTCAGCCCATCAGGCCTTGTCCCTCAGAAAACCCTCAATTGCTTCATTACCTTAGTTACATTTTTCAGAAATAAAATGAAAGCTCTTTATACACCCCCAGAAATGACTAATTTTTAAAAAATGGTAACACCAGATAATCTTGAAGATGCAGAGAAACTAGAATTCTCATATGATTTTGATGGGACCATTTTAGGCTATAACCACTTAGGAAAAAGTTGGATTTTACACAAAACTCCAAAAACTTTTTCCTAAGTGGTTGTACCTGTAATCCTGTTAATTTAGTTAAGAGGAAAGAAAATACATGTCCTGAAGCAAACAAACAAACGAACAATTACAGTAGCTTATCCCTAACAGCTGAAAACTAGAAATATCCCAGGAATTCATCATTTGTCAGTAGGAAAATATGCTATAGAATATTCCAATAGCAAATATAAAAGAACAAATGGGTGGATATTAGAAGGGAAGGAGGGAACTCTCTGGAATTGTGGTAATAGTATATGTCTTGACAGGAGTTTGGGTTACACAGGTGAATGTCTTTGTCAAAACTCAGTAAGTGCACATGACAAATGCATTGTGCAGTTCAATATATTTTATACTCTCCTGGGTATAAAAAGTGTAAAGAAATATTGAACTACATAGTTAATGATTTGCACGCTGAACCATTCAGGACGAAGTGTATTGGTATCTTAAGTTTGCTTTTAAATGAATCAAAAAATCAAGATAAAGTGATGTCTGAACAGAGGGATAGACAGATAAAAATAGCACAGGATATGCATGGTACATATAATGGTAGACTGGAGTAGGTATATGAATGGTCACTACATAATTGCTTCCACTTTTTGAAATTTTTCATAATGAAACATTAGGCTAAAAGTTTAAAAATGAGAGGTAATCAATGTGCTTTTATTTTTCCCAACTCTGTGAGTTACTCTCTCTGCCCATGACTGTGCTGCTACACCCTTCCAGTCTGGTTTGCTGCCCTCAGCCATCTCTCATCTTTTCCTGCCTCTCCCCATTAGGCATTTTCCTCCCTTAATAGCTTTCTCTTCAGGGAGTTTTCACTACTTCCATGTCATCTTTTTCAGCTCTCAGCAGTATACCCGGTCCTCTCTCCTTGATCTGTACATTCTTCTTAAGACTGAGGTGGCTGCTGCTACCCTGAGCAATGGCATGTCTTCTGGGAGGAGAGGGATTCCTCCTGCCCCAGCTGATTTAATCTTGTCTCCATCTGGCTGCTTCTCTAGAAGATCCAGGGACATGGCAAGGGGTTAGGGCTGCGGGACAGAGGGAATGCCGGAATGCCATGTGAAGTCAGAGAGCGCGTGCCCTCCTGCCAGCTAGTCAGGGCACTGAGCCACAGCAAACAAACTGCTGAATGGGAACACTTGGTCTCTGGGTGGCAAACCACAGATTCCCATGATAGGAAATGGCAGGAGCTAATTTTGTTTTCCAAATTGCTTTTGTTTCCATCAGCTGTTATGGCACCGTGGCTGATTTCACCTTCATTGCAAGCTGGAGCACATAACAGGATTCTTGACTTCTTCATCAGCCACCGGTATCTGGTGCCCAACGCTAAATTAAATCAAGTATTTTAAGGTTCATTTACTCAAATATATTAGGCAAGCAGACACATTTATTAAGCCAGACCTCTGTTAATCCCAGCAAATTGGCCTTTCAGCGTCCTACAAATCCAACAGGCAGCTGATTGACTTCCCTGTCTCTGCGCAGAGCCAGCCCACAGCGAGGCCCCTTAGCCTAATACCTCATGTCCTGCCTAGGCCGCGAGCTACATCCCTCCCCATGGAGAATCCCTCATGTGCAACAGGTCACATATTATCCACTGATCCCAGCAAGAAATCGACAAAGCTCTGAGTGACTATTTACTTATGAGATTTCCACTTGACTAATGGAACAAGGATCTGCAGGGAAACCTTGGGATGCAGCCTACACCAGTTTCCCAGACACAGTAAGTCAAGTGAATATCGGATATTATATGTCTCTGCACTATAAAATGCATACTGTAAGATAAAAGCTGTTATTCCCACCTTGGACAAACTGTGCAATCACAATGTTTGCCTCGCCTAAAACCTTCATGAGATTATATAGCAACATATAAAAAGTGCTTATGATATGAAATGGTAAGGTTGAACACATAATTGTGCATAAGCAATGTTTAGGGTTAGGTAAAAAGTCTTAAATACACACAAAGACAGGAAAGAAAGAAAGCAAAATAGTAGCCATAGCTGTGTTATGACTATGGGGTTAATCTGAAAATTCACAGGTTACTTTTTCTCTAACACACAAACACACACACACTCTCTCTCTCTCTCTCTCTCTCTCGCTTGCTCTGAAAGCATGAAACTGCCTGAAGTATCACTGTTCATGAATCTGATTCTATCTTCTATCACCCTATCCTAAACAAGGGTTTCTAGGACAAAATTAAAAACAAACAAACAAACAAACAAAACACCTGTTTATGTCATTCTGTCACCTGTCATCTATCCTATCTTTCAGTTTTTTTCTTCAGCTTCTGCTCAAATTAATTTCTAACTCTACTTTGGCTCCATTAGACTATACAGAACACAACCATTCCTAAAGACTTACCTTTACACACAAATTCCTTTCTCTCTTCTCCTCCTCAAGTCCACTGCTCTTTTGATGCCATTGCAGGATGGATTCCATACACTATGCACTCCATGTCAGATGAAGGCCACCTCCATCACCCGACCTTCATCTCTCCCCCAGGGTGCCTCATGTGCCAGTAATGCTACATTCCTATAGCTTACCTTCTTGTTCCCTTTTCTTGGATGTTAGTCTCATATTCTCCAGTAGATTATGATGTAATTTCACATCTCCATGGTAGGTCTATAGGCCAATGCACCTACAGTGGGATCTCAGGGATTCCTGCTCACTTCTACTTATATATACCCCATACTGGCTCACTAATCATTGCAGTGATGTCCATTTTGCCTTCTCATCTGAATGCAATCTCAGGTATAGACAATATTGTATGTACTTTTCTACCCCTAATGTCTCCAATCAAAGGTCTGGTTATAAAGTGGGTGGGTCAATTTATTCTTCTAAATAGACTGATTTAATTCCTATATGAAGGAACCTATCCACTTTACCTAGTCATGCACATACATGCAAATACATACAAATATCCATAGCACTACCCTCCAAAGTTATTAGACTAGGTGTTTTCTCTGTCTAATGGGATGATTTATCTTTTGTCAGTGATGTTCTGATGATTAAATAAAATACACTTGTGTGAAGAGCCTAATACACAGTACTCCGAATAAACACTCAGAATTAGTATCAGCTCTTTTATAGGTCAGTTTGTTAATTACTGGGAAATAAATAACCCTAAATCACAGTAATCACTATGACACCCAAATACATTAATTCATTTGGCACCCAAATATGGTGCTTATTAGATCAATCATTGGGCACTGTGGTCACCTTGATGCGTTCCTGGCATGGTGTAAGCAGAAAGCCCAGAAAATGTATCTCTTTCAATTTGACTGAATAATCATTTTTAGAGACTAGAATGTAATCTGTGGAACCAAGTAAGATTTGTGATCTAGACTTAGATGATATTAACACAAATGATGAACATAAGAGTGACTAATATTTCCAAGTGCTGTGCTCTAAATTCTTCATATACCTTTCTTGACTTAATTGTCACAGCAATACTTGATCCTAGTTATTGCTGTTATACACAGACATCACAATCAATACAACTGAAAGTCAAAGATATTAAAAGCTACACAGCAGAGAACAATCTGTCTAGACTCCAACCTAGATTTGTCTTATTTTGAAAGCACTCTACTTCTACTGCTTCTTGTGTATTATCATTGCCTTCATTCTTTTGGAGCAAAAGCCAACTAGTAAGAAGACCTTGGGGATCTGGCTGGGTATTTGTACAACATTTAATGCTTAAGCTTAAAAAATTCCTAACAAAAGGAATACCTCTGGTCATCAATTTAGAAAACAAAACTATAATGCTAGTAAGCAATTTAAAAATCATCCTCTCATAATATGGCATAAGATAGATTAGAGAGGTATGTATGTATGTAGGTAGGTAGGTAGGTAGATGACAGATAGAAATAGAGAGATGGAGAGCTGTATGGTAGATTTCTAATAATAACACAGTGATATTCATGTATTAGATGTTAGTATCCTTTTTTTAAAGAAAAAGACACTGAGACTTAAATTATTTGCTCAAGCTAACACAGAAATTAAAAGAAATAGAAATTACAACTCTGTTATCTTTTCCCATTTCCTTCTTTTGCTTTTAGTCAAATATTTATTAGATACCACATACCATTTCAGGTCTTGGACAGAGCACCCAAGAAGGGGTGGGGAGAATAGTGCTATAGAGAAACACTGTGTCTTGAGTTACTTGATGGCTGATAAGAAAATTGCTTTGTTGAATGGCCAAGATTGCCCTCCTTGCACAAAGAAGTTTCTCCGTAAACAGCAACAGGTAAATCAACCCTAACAAGAAAAAATTCCTTGACTTGACAGTTAAACTCTCACATTCTCAGAGGTGAAATGAACATAAAATTATCCTCTTTCTAATTTCCCCCAAATGAGTTTCTTTATTCCCCCACTTCACTATGCACATCTGTTGGTCTTTGACATGAGGTTTTAGGGTCTGTAACCTCCAGGAGGTAAATAAACACCAGAAGTGCAACTAAAGCATCTCAGTCTGGAGGACAGTGCTCAGTAGATGGGAATTAGGGGAGTCAAGTTTGAGGTCTGGCTCTGTAATTTACCATATATTTGAACTTGAGATGCTCATCTCACATGGTACACTTAACTTTTCTAATTTACTATATCAGGGTTTTATAAAATAATCTGTCTATCCATTGTTTTAGTGAATAATATTCCCAGAAATGCAAAAGTATTAGTTGCCTATAATAAGAAATTAATTTGAAAACATGAGGTAAAAATAATGCGAACATAAAGAGTGCCTTGCTCCAGTAATTTTGCTCTAATTTTTACCAAGCTATCCTAAATATTGGTTTCAATGACATAATAAAAAACATCCAGGTGTTGAGTACACAGTGTGAACCAAGTAAATCTGTGTTATCTTAGTTTTCACAACAATCAAGTTGATATAGGTATTAGTCTGTCTAGTTTACACTAAATGAATACATCTTAAATAAAAAATCTTCAGCAAGATCACACAGCCAAGACATAGCAGTGCTGGAAACCTAACTCATTAATCTCTAAATTCAAGGTCCATCTTCTCTCTGTCTCCTTAAGAAAGACTGGGGATGAGTCTTTGCCCACGTATATAATGCAGGTGGAAGGAAGGGTAGAGGTGAAGTTTTTTTTTGGTCATTATTAGAAAATAACTGTGTATTTTTTCTGTATTTATTTAGAAATCCAGCATGAAATCTTTAGAATTCTATGTCTATTGTGATATGTTCCTTAAATTATTATTATTATTTTAAACATAAAGCTCTCTCCAAAATGAGCAATGCCAATCACATGATGAGTTTAAGAAAAATTCCCATATGAGAGTTTAAACTCCAGGGAGATCAAGTCATAGTGTCCCACGTAACTCTGTGAATTTTATCACACTAGGTGACTTTGTGAATTTATCACAGCAGGTAACCAGGTTCTCCCCCCAAAATGGAAAAAAACTGCCCTCTGGTTCTGTCATGGAGAGAGGAAAAAGAACAATTTTGAATTACATCAAAGCATTCTGTTCTTTTTAACAAGGTCTGCCCTTACAAGAACCTGATAAATCAGAGCCTAAGTTGCTAGGGTTTTATCACAGTCCAGCTGTTCTAGGGGCAGGAAGATATCTAACTTTAGTCTGTTCTACCCTTCTATGTGGGAGAACATAAATTTCCAACTCCAGTCCACTCTAGTCATTCTATCCCAGCTGGGGTAGGGTGGGATAAGCAGAAACACCTGTGAAGTACACAGTTCAGAGGCATAGGCTCACAAAAAGCCTGATATCTAATCATAGGTTTATAGAAAGATTCCCCTGCCCCCATGTTTTACTGTCACATTACTAAAAGTCCGTATACAGCCATTGCTTTTACCAGTACATCATGTCTTGCTACCAAGACATTATGATACACAAAAGGGCAAAAAACAGTTTAAAGAGACAGAGCAAGCACCAGGGTCAGATATAACAGAAATGTTAGAATTATCATATCAGGAATTTAAAGTAACTATAATTAGTATAATAAAAAATCTAATGGATAAAATAGACATCATGCAGAAACAGATGGGCAATGTAACTAGAGAGATGAAAATCCTAAGAAAAAACTACAAATAAATGCAAAAGTTCGAAAACATTGAACCTGAAAGCTTGCAAAAATATGCCTTTGACAGGCTTATTAGTAGACTGCATACAGAGAAGGAAAACATCTCTGAGCTTGAGGATATCTCAACAGAAAGCCCAAACTGAAAAGCAAAGAGAACAAAGAGTAAAAAACAAAAACACAACAAAATACTGAAGAATGTGGGACGACTACACAATGTCTACATACAAGTGACTGTCAGTACCAGAAGGAGAATAAAAAGAGAAATGAACAGAAGAAATATCTAAAATAATAACTGAGGATCTCAACAAAATAATGTCAGACACTGAAAGCAAACACAGGAAAATCAAAGAACATTGAATACAATAAATACAGAAAAGTCCATATCTATACATATCATTTTCCAACTATAGGAAAGTGAAGATTAAGAAAATATCACCAAAGAAGACAAAGGAAACAAACACCTTATCTATAAAGAACAAGAGATAAGAATATTATCCAACTTCTTCTTGGAAGCCAAGCAAGCAAGAAGAAAGCAAACAGATATATTTAAAGTGTTGAGAGAATATAAAAATCATGAATCTAGAATTCTATACCCTGCAACATTATCCTTCAAAATGGAAGAAAAAAATAAAGACTTTTTTGGACAAATAAAAATGGAAGGGGTGGTACCTGTGGCTAAAAGGAGTAGGGCACCAGCCCATATGCCGGATATGGTGGGTTCAAACCCAGCCCTGGCCAAAAACCACAAAAGAAAAAAAAATTGAAGAAATCTGTTTCCAAAAGATCTGCCTTGTAAGAATTGTTAAAAGAAGTGCTTCAGAGAGGAGGAACATAATATAGGTCAGAAGCTCTGAGCCACATAAAGAAGAAAAAAGTAGAGTAAAATTAAGAAAATATTATTTCTTAGTCTTCTTTGACCTAACAGATAAAAGTTTACCTAAAATAATAATGCCACCAATGTATTGGATTATATATACTTGCGTATATATCTTAAGTATGCTCATATATAAATGCAATGAGTGACAGTAGTGATACAAGAGGCAGAAGGGAGAAATAATAATTATTTTGATATTAAAAGCCATTTGAACTACCTTTGAAATGGTACGGTGCTATTTAAAATAGGATTGGCGTAGTTGTAAATGTATATAGCAAATCCTAGGGCAACCATCAAAATTTTTTTAAATGTATAAATTGTATACTTAAAAAGGAGAGAAAATCAGTAAGGACACAGTTGAGTTCAACAACACTATCAATCAACTGGATATAATTAACATCTATAGGTTACTTCATCCAACAACAGCAGAATACACATTCTTCTAAAGCCCACATGGAACATTCACCAAGATAGATGACCACATTCTAGACCATAAAACACACTTTAACAAGTTTAAAAAAACAGAAATCATAAAATGTCTGCTTTCAGACCGCAATGGAATTAAACTATAAATCATCAACACAAAGACAACTAGAAAACCCCCAAATGGACGGAGATTAAACAATACACTTCTAAATAGCACATTGGTCCAAGAAATCCCAAGAGAAATTAAAAAGTACTTTGAACTAAATAAAAGTGAAAACACAACTTATCAAAATTCGTAGGGTATGTCAAAAGCTGTGTGCAGAAGGAAATTTAGATCATTGGATGCAAATATTAAAGGATGCAAATATTAAAAAATAAGAAAGATCTAAAATCAGTCATATAAGTTCCATTTAGGAAATGAGAAAAAGAAAAAAGTAAATCCAAAGTAAGAAGAAGAAAATAAATAATAAATATTAGGATAGAAATTAATGAAATTGAAAGCAGAAAATCAATAGAAAAAAATCAATAAAACCCAAATCTAGTATGTTGAAAAGATATATGAAATCTATAAGCCTGTGAACAGGTTAACTAAGAGAAAAGAGACACAAATTACTAATATTAGAAATGAAAAAAGTAACATCAGTACAAATCCCATGGATATTAAAAGGATAATAAAGGAATATGATGACAATTCTACACCCATAAGCTGCTAACCTAGATTAAATGGATCAGCTTCTTGAAAGACACAATATGACAAAACTCACACAAGGTAACACAGAAAATCTAAACAGGCCTATATGTAATAAAACAACTAAATGAGTAATTAATAATCTTTCAAAACAGAAAACACTAGGCCCAGACAGTTGTATTTGTGAATTCTAAACATTTAAGAGAGAAATTATAGCAATTTTCTGTATCATTGCACAGAAGAGAGAAGAGGAGGCAATACTTCCTAACTCATTTTATGAGGCCAGTTTCACCCTAATACCCAAATCAGATAAAGACATAATAAGAAAAGTAAACTCATTATCAATAACTCTCATGAACCAAATTTTACAGCCTCAACAGAATATTAGTAAATTGAATCCAAATAGCCAAGTATAAAAAAAATTATACATCATGAACAGTATCGAAATTTATCCCAGTATGCAAGGCTGATCCAATATTTAAAAATCAATTAATATTATCCATCACATCAGCACTCAAAAGAAGAAAAAACATGATAATATAGACAAAGGAAGAAAAAGCCTTTGACAAAATTCAATACCTATTTATAATAAAAACTCTAAGTCAACTAAAAATAGAGGGGTATTTCCTCATATTGGTTAAAAAAAACTACAAAACTACAAAAGGCCTATAGCTAACATTATACTTAATTGTTTGAAATTAGAAGCTTTCCCACTAGATCAGGAACAAGGAAAGAATGTCCACTCTCACCACTCTTTTTCAATGATGAAAGTCCTAGTTAAGGCAATGAGACAAAAAAATAAATAATTATACTTACTGGAAAAGAAGAATTAAAACTATTTGTTCATAAATGATCTAACTGTCTGTGTAGAAAATACAAAATAACTTGAACAACAATAACAAAATTTCTGGAACTAATACATGATTATAGCAGTGTTGCAGGTACAAGGTTAATACACAAAAGTTGATAACTTTTCTATACACTAGTAATGAATAAGTGGAATTTGAATAAAAAACACAATAACATTCTTGGCTATCTCTCACAGTACAATCAAAATGTTTCTGATTGTATATGAAGCACATTCTGCCCTATGATTGCACCAATGTACACAATGATGATTTAATAAAATTATTAAAAAAAAAACCACAATAACATTTTTATTAGCACTGCCAAAAATGAAGTACTTAGGTATAACTCTAACAAAATATATACATAATCTATATAAGGAATACTACAAAACTGTTGAAAGAAATCAAATAATGATTAAGTAAATGGAGAGATATTTCAAGTTCATGAATAGGAAGACTAAATATTGAAAAGATGTCAGTTCTTACCTATTTGATCTATAGAATCAATGCAATCCCAATCAAAATCCTAGCAAGTTATTTTGGAGATGTTGACAACTTGATTCTAAAATTTATATGGAGAGGCAAAATACTCAGAATGGTCAACATGATATTGAGGAACAAAGTTGAAAGACTGACCCTACCCAACTTTAAGACCTATTATAGAGGCGGTGCCTGTGGCTCAAAGGAGTAGGGTGCCGGCCCCATATGTCAGAGGTGGCAGGTTCAAACCCAACCCCGGCAAAAAACTGCCAAAAAAAAAAAAGACCTATTATAAATTCACAGTGATTATTGTTATAAATGCACCAATACCACATGGTATTGGTGAGAGACCAGGCAACTAGATAATGGAGAGCCCAGAAATAGGCTAACATACACAAATGTAGTCAATTGAACTTTGATAAAGGAAAAAAAGCAATATAATAGAGCAAAGACATTATTTTCAACAAATGCTATTGGAACAATCAGATATCCACACATACAAAAAAAAATGGATCTAGGCACAGACCTTATATTTTTCAAAAATGTGATCTCATAACCCCTACATAAAACTCACCACTATAAAACTCCTAGAAAATAACATGATAGAAATCCTCGATGACATTGGGCATAATGATGACATTGGGTATGGCAATGATATTTCAGATACAACACCAAAGGTATGATCCATGAAAGAACACTTAGCCAGGCATGGTGGCATGTGCTTGTAGTCCTAGCTACATGGGAAGCTGAAGCAGGAGGATGGCTTGAGTCCAGGAGTTCAAGGTTGCAGTGAGATATGGTGATGCCACTGCACTCTAGCCAGGCAACAGAGCAAGACTCTGTCAAATGAAAGAGAAGAAAGAAAGAAAAAGGGAGAGAGAGAGAGAGAGAGACTGAGAGAGAGAAAGAGAAACTGAGAGAGAGAGAGAAGGAAGGGAGGGAGGGAGGGAGGAGAGGGAAAGAAGGAAAAAAAGGAAAGAGGGAGGAGGAGGGAAGGAAGGAAGAAAGGAAGGAAGGAAAGAATCTGAAAGCTGGATTTCATTAATATTAAAAACGTCTGTTCCAAAAAAGACACTGTTAAGAAAATGAAAGGGTAAGCATAAGTCACAGACTTTAAGAAAATATTTGTAGAAGCCATATCTGATAAAGGATTATTATATACATAATTGTGTATTACCCCAAACTCAACAATAAGTAGAGGTACAACCTAATTTTAAAATGGGCAAACAACCTTAATAGATAACACATCATCTTTCATGTTTACATGGATGGAGCTGGAACATATTCTTCTTAGAAAAGTATCTCAAGAATGGAAGGAAAAGTATCCAATGTACTCAGCCCTACTATGAAACTAATATATAGCTTTCATATGAAGGCTATAACCCAATTATAGCATAAGAATATGGGGAAAGGGGCAAGGGAGGGGAGGGGAGGGGGGAGGCTGGGTGGAGGAAGGGTAATCGGTGGGATCACACCTGCGGTGCATCTTAGGAGGGCATAGGTGAAACTTACTAAATGCAGAATATAAATGTCTTAACACAATAACTAAGAAAATGCCATGAAGACTATGTTAACCAGTTTGATGAAAATATTTCAGACTCTATATGAAACCACACATTGTACCCCATGATTGCACTAATGTACACAGCCACGATTTAATAAAAAAGAAAAAAAAATAGACAACACATCAAACATGATAAACACTTGGCAAATAAATACATGAAAACATATGCCATATGTCATCAGGTAAAAGCAAATTTAAACAACAATGAGATAGCACTACACATCTATTAAAGTGACCAAAATCCAGGACATGACACTATCAAATGCTGGCAAGGATGTGCAAGAACAAGAACTCTCATTTATTGCTTGTGCAAATAGAAGATGGTTTAACCAGTTTGGAAGACAGCTTGGTGGTTTTTTTCAAAACCAAACACCGTTACCATAAGATGCAGCAATTATGCCTTTGTTTTTTTTTTTAATTTTTATTAAATCATAGCTGTGTACATTAGTGCAATCATGGGGCACAATGTGCTGACATCATATACAATCTGAACTATTTTCATCAAACTGATTAACATAGCCTTCATGGCATTTTCTTAGTTATTGTATGGAGACATTTGTATTCTGCATATAGTAAGGTTCGCCTGTACCCTTCTAAGATGCACCGTAGGTGTGGCCCCACCAATTACTCTCCCTCCCCTCCCATCCTTTGTCTCTTTCCCCATATTCTTGTGCTATAGTTGGGGTATAGCCTTCATATGAAAGCTATAAATTAGCTTCATAGTAGGGCCGAGTACATTGGATACTTTTTCTTCCATTCTTGAAATACTTTGCTAAGAAGAATATGTTCCAGCTCCATCCATGTATACCTTTGGTTTTTATCCATAGTAATTGGAAACTTACCCCTACATAAAAACCTACACATGGACATTTATGGCAAATGTATTGATTTTTGCCAAAATTTAGAGGTCCTTCAGTGGGCAAAGGGATAAATAAACTGTTATACCCAGACAACAGGATAGTATTCATCACTGAAAAAAATGATATTTACCATTATCAAGCCATGAAAAGGCATGAAGGACACTTTATGCATATTACTAATGAAAAGAGCCACTCTGAAAATGCTACACACTGTATGATGCCAACTTAATGATATTCTGGTAAAGGCAAAACTATGGAGACAGTGAAAATACCAGTAGTTGCCAGTAGCTGGGAGGGAGAGGAATGAATAGGTGGAGCACAGAGGGTTTGTGGGGCAATGAGACTATTCTCCTGGATACCGTAATGGTAGGTACACATCACCATACATTTTTCCAGAACTTACAGAATGTACAATACCAGGAATGAACCCTAACGTAAACTACAAACTCTGAGTGATAATGACATGTCCGTGTAGGTTCATCTATTACAACAAATGCACTACTCTAAGCAGATGTAGATACTGGGGGAAACTGTGTACGTGTGGAGGCCAGGGATATATCAACTGTGATGTGAACCTAAAACTGCTCTAAAGAAAGGCTTCGGGAAAAAACAACAGTAATGGAGAAGAACGTTAAACAGAGGGAGACTCAGCCTAATTGCTCCCCCCATCTTGATCATACAATTGTGGTCCCTCTTCATACAGGCGGTGCCATCATCAGTCACTGGGAGTAGGAAGAGTGCCGAGAGCACAGAGTGTGCCCCTTTACTTCCTTTCTTTGAGGTCTGGCAACCTGTACCTTGCTCAAGAAGAATGCTAACATTTGTAGAACACCCAGTAGGTATTTATTGATTAGGATTCTTTACATATGTTGGCTCATTTAACTTTTACAATGTCTGTTAAATGTAAACATAGATATCTAAATGTTTAGTAAACTGGTATAGTAATCTAGTTCAGATTTAACATATGGGGATCACTTAATCCCAGAGATGATAAGTATTTCCTTGATATTATATAATTTAATTTCTATTAAATTATAGAAATATTGGTTAGAGAAACAAAAACATGCAGGTTTGTATATTTTCTCAAAATACTCTTTCTTCCTTAGGATTATTTGAACTTTCTCTATTAAAGTAATGACCTGGGTCAAAATCCCAAAATCCCCTTGGTGTGGGGAGGTATGTTTCATTCAACTCGGTGGGTTCGTAGCTTTATTAAGCACCTCCTATTGCCTATATCCCAGTGCCGCAATAGCTACAGAGAGGCTGGAGCAAGGAACATTCAGTATAGATCTAATTTGAAAGGGCCGAACCTTGGTGCTATTGCCAAACCACCAGAAATAGGTAAGGGTTCCCAGCTGGCTGGGCCATACGACCGCACTGATGTTGACCTCTTTATTTCTTATGGCAACAAATGGAACTCGGAGATGAACGTGCTCCACAGGACCTAAGGGAATAGGAAAAACAATGTCAGCATTTATATTCCTGAATGCATGGTCAAACTTTATCACACCCTTATATTTCTTTATCTTAATCCTTATTACTACCCTCTATAATCAAGGGAGGATCACAGACTGATAGATAGTGGGAGACATGTGTGCTTGAAATGAAGCACTGAGCACTAGGTGTAAATGAAGCACAGGGAACTCAAATCAGGTTTCAGACTTTTTGAGTGACATCTGACCTTAATTTACATCTGATAAGCCTAACCAGTAATGCTTACGAATCTCCGACCCAAGGACAAAGCTACTTTGCTAGATGTGTAGCCAGTAAATGGGAAGACAAACAGCAGTCTGTTTTGTTTTTGCTGATTAGCTTGCATTGTGATTTGGGGTCAGTACATTGTGTGGAGGGCTCTTCCATTATCCTCAGCTGTTAATTGGTTTCCATCCCCTTCAACAATTGTCCATTGTGCCTCCTCACTGCAGTACACTGTAGGTGTCATTCGGAAGCTGGCAAGGCCATTTCACAAAGAGGGAAAAGCATGTCTCCTGAATGGAAGGAGAAACAAATGCCAGGCTCCCAAATAATAACAGAGCTGCTTGCAAAAAGCTGACCAAACCTCTTTTTTTTAATCTCAGAAAACTGGTGTAAGCAGCATCACATTCTAAACTAGCAAGTAGAAGAATGTACATGAACATGACCTAGGCACAATAAGTGAGGGTTTTGATGTAATGTATTTCCAAAGTAAAACAAGAAAAGAAAAATTCTGATGAAAAAGTGTTAAAGTATCAGTCAGTGTCACACTGGGGTGGGGAGAATTTTTTTTTATGGGTTCTTCTACCCCACCCACCCCTTCCTTTTTACTCAGAACTTCTTGCCTTCCCTTCCTTTTTCTTTTCCTTCTTTCCTTCCTTCCTTTCTTCGTCCTTTCTTTACTTTTAAAATCCTTCTTACACAACCAAATGAAGCTAAAATATTGCAATTAATCTCTTCACTGTATGTTAGAGCACATTTGTCTTCTTTCCACCATTATGGACTTGATGAGTACAAATGACTATGGAGACCTCCACATGAAGATGTTAAGCCACAGTGTGGCAGGGACATCTCTTCACCCGGGAGCCTTGAATGATGCTTATAGGTGGGGCATTTTTCAGGTCATCTGGCCTTCATTATTTGCATCCCTGGTAATTTAGGGCATAGCTCCATTTAAAGGGAGGAAAACAGATGGATGTTTCTCATTTTAAATCTGGCATAAATTTATCTCTATGATCTTTTTCTCTAAGGTTTCCTAAAAGTTGCCACTAGGATCACCATGCATAGAAAAACATGGGAAATGGTAGCTAAATATGCCTTTATTTTCAAAATATTAATTACCAGATTTTACAAAGTGATGGCCCACACACAGAATATTTTGTAATTTCCCATTTTCACTATGTATGGTGAATTTGGGGTGACTTTTAGGGGACCTTATAGAGGAAAAGATCATATGGGTAAATTTGTGCCAGAGTTGAAATGAGAAACATCATGTGTTGTCTTCCCTTTAAACCGTAAACTGAGCTATCTCAGTTTTACAGGATCTTGTTGTACACAGACTACTAATTACCCTGTCTTAAAAATAAGGAAGAACACTTGCCCTGACTTCCTTATATGGTAATGAGAACATACAAATGTGTTTATTGTTTTTAAAAGCACTATATAATTAATTATAGGTTGGCGTTATTTCTGCCCACCCCCTGCCCGTTACTGTTTCTATCACTGGGTAAAAGCCTCTCTGAGGACAGTAAGCATTCTCCTGGTATCACTGAACATGTTCTATGTCATAGATAATTTTACATTGAAGAAAAGTGTTTAGACAGGGACTGCTATTTGGGTGAGGAGACTGGCCAGGCCATATTGCATTTTCTTGAACAATTTTGTAAGTGCTCAAGAATCTATGTGTCTATGGCCTAAAATGTTCTCCGCCTATCCCCATATATAACACACCTCAAGATTTCTTCCAGAAAATAATTTCAACCTTGTTAATTCAGCCATATGCATTTGGCTGAAGATTTAATTATTTTTAAAAAGGAAATGTATATTATTATTTTTGTATGTTTATGTTTTGATAAGTATAAAAATATATAAGGTATGAAAAAATACATAAGGTGTGGGGAAAAAAGCTTTTTCATTGCTTCATTGACTCATTTTTAGGTGTTAGCCTAATTTATGTTCCTTTATTGTTTGTGTTTCACTGATCGGGGGAAGAAGGAGGCCATGGGATGGAGACCCTGGAGTCCCTGTCCCACAAGGGAGATGAGAAGGCTGTGTCTTACATTAACACCCCAGACTTTCTCTATGTCCATATTCAGATCTCTCATTCTTCTCCTGCTAAGAAAGGGGTCTCTCTGACCTCAGAATCATGGCTTCTACTCTTACGCTATCCCCTACAAAGCACAAAGCCCATTGCCCTGGCCACCTCATGGGAACCGTGGCCTCTTCCGTCATTGAGCATCCAAGACTTGTGGGCCTGGAAATTCTTCTCAGCTTTCTGTCACTCAGAGGCCTTGGCTCAGCCAGAGCTGACTCTAGTGGGTAGTCTGATGCCAAAAAAGTAGAAGGAGATGACCTCTTTCTCCTTAAATTAATCCCAAACCTAAGAGGATGGAACAGCATCATACATGATGATATTTATTACAGCTTCAGGCCAGGTACATTAAGTTAAAAATAATCTTAATAATCACCATTGTGCAGTAGCTTTTGGGGGCAAAGTTCCTGGGCCAGAAGCCCAGGGCTTCATTATGGGACAAACCAGGGATCAGTAAGAAGAGAGGGAATCTAAAGGGATTCAGGAAGGAACACAGCAAACTCTTAAAATCCTCAGTGTCAAACAGTGCCTCTTTTTATAAAAATCTAATAATCTGTGCGAGATTGGATATTATGGGTAGCTAACAACTACTTTTGTTAGCTAATGGCCCAAGGTAAGGCCAAGAGCAGTTTTCACTATAATAACTGTCTGGTAAATGCAGCCATGATTGATTTAGAGGGAATTATGAGCATGATAAAAGTTTCAAGGAACATTTCCTGTTTCAAGCACACAACCTACAGTATGAACCTGGTATTTTTATGACACTAAGATACATTGGTCTTCTCACCCTGAAGGCAAGGCCCACTTGGAAGAATGAGAAACATGGGTGGATCAGATCCTTGGAATAGAGGACTGTAAAGTTCTTTTTCTTTCTTTGTCTTCATTTTTAAATGCAGCAAAAGTATCAGGCAGAAAGTTAATAAGGAAGTACACAGTAATTACTATAATACCAGATATCACTCCTCATGCGCCAAGCTGGGTGCTAAGCAGCATTCTGCATGCTGTGCAGAAAAATAACATCAACCTGGAATTGCCATCCTTAGGAAGGTCTGCATGCAAATGTGGCCCCTGGCTGATATCTGTGAACTTGGCCTAGAGAGTGTTTATAGTCAATGGTTAACTGATAAGTGTAGGTCATTCTGCCTGAACTATTTTTACAAATAATATGTTTTATTCTGAATACTTACGTGCCACTGGGAACCTGGAGTTTTGGCATATGCCAGGCACAGGGTGCCTACATGACGAGCCGCCAATAAAAACTATGGGTATTGAGTCTCTAAATGAGTGTCTCTGGTAAACAGCCCTTCACAGATATTACAACCCAACACTGGAGAAGTTACAATGTCCTGTGTGAATTGATGGGGAGAGGACTCTTAGAAGCCTGTGCCCAGGTTTCCTCTGGAGTTTGTCCTCTGAGCTTTTCCCTTTACTGATTTTACTTTGTCTGCTTTCATTGTCTCCTTTCAACCATTGGGATGGGTGAAACCGTGCTGAGTCCTGTGAGTCTGCCTAAGGGAGTCACCAAACTGGTATTGGTCTTGGGGAACCCCAATGCACACATACACAGACATACAGTCCAACTTGACCCTCACAGCCTCCCCCTTAAAGTATTAAAGATGAGGAATTGGAGGTTTATAAAGGCTAAACAAGTTGACCAGTACACATTATCAGACATTTTACAAAGAAACAGAATTGGAATTCATAGCAGATCTCAGCACAATAGCAATTCAGGTAGCTAAAACATTTGTACCCTGATAATATTCTGAAATTTGGGGGGAAAAAGAAAAATAAATGAAATAAGTTAAAAATGAAACAAAATAAAATGCCACCAACAATAACGACAACAACAAAATAAGCAGGTTTCCCCTGCCCTGAAGCTGGGGCTCACAAGCACCTTGCACAGCACCCCTGGGTTTCTGACCTGGCACTCCTGGCACAAAACGACTACAGTTGGTGTGGTGTGGCTACTACCACTTTGCCGATTTATGCCCCATTTTCAGTGACACTGCCCCTTCCTGACCAGAAGGTAAACTCTGAAAAGGCAGGACCATATCTGCTCCTCAGACCTATGAAGACCTCAACAAAAACTTGTTGGATAAATTAGCGAATGACTGGGTGTTTGATGTGTTTCTCCTCTTTCTTTCTTTCTTCTTTTTTTTTTATTTTGAGACAAAGTGTCACTCTGTCACCCTGGGTAGAATGCAGTGGCATCATAGCTCACAGCAACCTCAAACTCTTGGTGTCAAGCGATCCTCTTGCCTCAGCCTCCTGAGTAGCTAGGACTACAGGCGCCCTCCCCACCACAACATCATCCTAGTTTTTCTAATTTTAGTAGAGATGGGGTCTTGCTCTTGTTCAGGCTGATCTCAAACTACTGAGCTCAGGCAATCCACCCGCCTCAGCCTCCCAGAGTGCTGGGATTACAGGTGTGAGCCACCAGGTCCAGCTCTGTTTCTCTTTGTTATTGCAACAAAAACATTGTGAGGAAAAGCAGCAGTCAAAATTAATTCAGTTTAAATCAGGATTTCAACATACCCACCGCAGAAATAATTTCTCTCATGGTCATGTAGACTGGTATTTTAAGGGTCATATTCGATCTGTAACCCAGGTGTCTTCCCCACATCTCCCTTATCACCATCACTCTTTACACATGTATAGTGACAGCAGAGCTAGGAGGCCAGTTATGTTACTGTTTGCCAAGAACCTCTTAGGTATAGTTCATTTATAGAAGAGTTTATGCTATCATGGAATCATTAATAAAAAAAAGTGCTCCTTGTGTGGACTGAGACTTACAATTTTCACAATATGTAGCATATTCCCTAAAAACCATTGTGGGGTATATAAGTAAGAACCATAGATGTCCTTAGACCCATGAATATCACTGACAAAGGTGTGGGAAACCAATACCAGCTCCACAGCCACACTTCCCTGACCCAACATCCTAAAACCATAACATGTAAGTTTCAGTCCAGGTAGATAATACACAAAGTGCATCCAGCACAAACTATTTTGTAATTTGAACTGTGTTTTGGTTTTTACCAAGTAACAGCAAATAGCAATGAAATAGACTCTAGGTCAACAAAAATAATTTGGAAAATTCTTAGTATTATTAAAATAGAATGAACCTGTAGTAATCTTCAATGTAAGAATTAATTTTTGTGTGTGTTTGTTCTATGTTAAAAGAATTCTAACTGCATTTTTAATCCTTCTTTGTCAGCCAATGGAGATAAAAGTTGAATTTGATTTATGCTGTCTTACCTCATAACAGATTTAAATGATCCTGAGACCATCAACCAGATGGGTTTCTACTTCTTAGATTTTCAGGATTCTCCAAAGAGAAGAATCCTTTATCTCAAAGTATGTACACATGTACATTTACACCAGAGCAAGGTGGTGCAGTAAAGGAGGGCTGATTGGTGACATGTTACCCAAACTTTCAAAATAATCAATATATTTCAATATCATAAAACTCTGCAACACAGATTTGAGTACACATCTCAATCTTTTGACTAGGATTATTGTAGTAGTCACGTAAGAACCTATCCTCAGCTCTGAATTACAACAAATCCAGACCCAGGGAGTTGTCAACTGGGAGGAAAGGAAGAAGAGTCTGGCTCATGCTACTTACAAACCACGTGCAGGAAGAGGACTGCTGTGTCTGAGCCAAGGCTGTTCTCTGCATAGGCTGTCACCTGGAAGATCCCCGCATTCTTATACACGTGCTTGATGCCATCCTCGATGGGGCTGAAGGTCGCATAGGACACGGCAACCCCATCCCCAAAGTCAAGCTGGATGTTTGTCCTTTGGAGATCACCCTGCAAGAGGGAATAGCATTTGGGGCAATTTTCTTGGTCCTATCTGAGGCTTCCTTCTATGGCTCAGCATCAACCCCTACCACGAGGACCTAGGGGGCTAAAACATGCTCAACACAATTATCAGATGCCAAACTGATATCTACTGGGCATTATGGACCTATTTATTGTTCCTGTATGCCCAAGCTCAAGGAAACCTGCATTGGTTTTTTGACACTGGCAATAGTGGGTTTAACATAGAGCCTCTAGGAAGCTCTCAAGTGAGGGGGCCACGGGCTTCCCTAATTCACTCATCTGTGTCATTATAATGACAGCAAAAATAGGAAAAGTTAATACAGAGATTTTTCTTATCAGTGGCATAAAATTAATCTCTTCCCAACTCCATATTATAGAAAATAATTATTGTTCCCATTTGTAAAATAGGAACAAAAATAAATTAAGTAGTTAGACCCATGTCTCAGGATGAGTAGTGGAAATCCAAGTTTTGGACCCAAGTTTCAAGGCTAATGCTTCCACAACCATGCTATAGTTACAACTGTTCCTATTTTTGAATAATGTGATCTATGCATCTTCAAAATAACATATGAAGTAGGTTGAGTATTCCCAATCTACAGATGAATGCTGTGTACTATCCAAAATTATATCTTTGTTCTCTTGTCCTTGGACTTCCCTAAACCTAACTAAGTCCCATCCTCCCTAAAGCCCCTTCTGACCATCTCAGCTAGTAGGTATTTCTGCCTCTTGGAAGGGTAAGAGCTCTCTGGGTGCTGCCTGATGACATGGTGCTAATGGTTCAGGTGAGCATATCTTACTACCCCAAGCCAACACATTTAGCTTCTTAAAGGCCAGTGATGCTGAACCTCATCCTTCCTGCCTCACTCTTTATACTAAGCCAACTTTTGGCAATACAATGAATATATACTTTGGATAAATACAATGAATCTGACCCCAAACTAAATATCCTGGGTTAAGAAGAATAAGATTACTCTGTTCGTAAACAATGACGGAAGGTGACTTAAAGAGAGAAACACATCATTTTGGAATCATGGGCCAATCCTTCTGCCCAGTGAGTGTGCATTGATCACAGTTTCACTTTCCATCTCTTCCCCCATGGCAGCCCAGATGTGAATGAAATATTGATAGGGGCTCTCTTGCTCCCACATAATGTCAACTATCATTGAGTTTATGAATATAAATTAAAGTGGAAATGAACTGGAGGCAATTCACATGGATAAGATCATGGCTCTTTATATCCATTCAAGAGAAGGTTTTTATAGCTCTGGTCCTAGAAACTCCCTGGTGGAAATGTGATAATGACCTCCTCTGAATCTTAAAGTACTTTAATTCAAGCACCTGGTGTGTGTGAAGGCTGAGAAATCTGTCAACCCAGGATAAGGAACCTTCTCCATCCTGTCCAGTGTGGGTCTGATTTTAAAGGTTTCTGAAGTGCTCACACTTCAAAAAAAAAAAAACTCCCTTGGCTTTGCTTTATTTGGAAGATCTCAAGAGCACAGAATAATTTGCATATAAATTTAGCAGGCTTTGTCAGTCAGGCAAACCCTCCTGCTCTACCACCTCAGCCAGGAGCGCCTGAAACAACCCTGGTTTGGAAAGAAATGCAACAGCTCATACAGGAACCAGAGCAGACAAGAGAGCTTTCTCTATTCTGGAATGAACACATACATTCTGATTTTACTGCCCAAACTGCAGAAGACACTAAAAAGTGAACCAATGGAAACTCTCACTCATGGAAAAGCAGCTGCTAATGGCATTGTTTATAAAGAGAAGTTTAAAGGATTTCAGTAATCTCCCCCAACCTCAGACTCATACTTTCAAGAACCTCTAAAAGCTTTGTGGGCTTTCCTGATCAGTGAGATTAAGAATTAGAAGAAAGCAAAAGAAGCTTTTAAAAGCAACAGATAAAATTTGAATATCCTTCTTCTGGCAAAGTTAGCAGTTTATAGTTTTATGGTAATAAACAAGCCCTCGACAAAGCCAAGGGGATAACAAAAGAATATATTCAGATCTGCATGCCCCTGGGGCAGCACCTGTTGCTCAAGGAGTAGGGCGCCTGCCACATATAGGAGAGATGTGGGTTCAAACCTGCCCCTGGCCAAAAATTGCAAAAAAAATGGATCTGCATGCCCAGAAGCATGAGGACTCCTCATGCAGACCTGGTTTTTGTTGTGGGATGAGGGGAAGAAAGTCCCTCAATATCACAAGTCCCTTTCATCTCATCTTGTCTTTTCCCCAAGAGCTTCAGCTTTTTACCATTGACTTTGGACTTGTGGGAATGTAAAATCATTTCTCCCATTCTGGGAAGAGGGAATGGCCTCCTGTGAACTCTGACCAAAGAGACCCTGGTGGGCACCTACCTCCTCCATGAGAATGATGAAGGTTGCATTGTGCCCCTGCTCTGCCACCAGGCGCCCATCGGTCGTCACCACGTGGAGGCCCCGAGGGGCTTTACCGGGGCACATCTGGGCCTTGGCAGTGTACTTGTCCCTCAGCCCATCAGTGCAGTTGTTGGACACAATCCGACGGTACCTAAGGTGAATTGACAATTGACAGTGGTGTGGTTTGTGTTAGGTGGAAGGAGAGAGAGTGTGTGTGTGTTAGAAAGAGAATACAAGAGCAAGAGCATGAACAGATAATTCACACAGCTGCCCCTAGAAGCTGAGTCGCAAAGAAGATAGCCATTTGTGAAGTTAAATACATGCAGGGGAGCCACTATCCCTCCATCTCAGGAAGAGTCACTCCTTAAACATTATTATCGATCCTACCTGGTGAGCCACAGATCAGATCAGTGTCTAAACCAGCCCCCAAAAAGAAAATCTTTATCTGAATCACATACAACGAATGAGGGGGCAGACACACTGAACTAGGAGAATGGAGGAAGCAGGTGCTTCTACCTGTGAGGGAGGGGCCTGTTTCTATTTTCCTGCGGCCATCTCCAAGCTTTCCTGTCCCAGAAAGTAGCTAGGACATCAGTATTCTTTGGACTCTGATTAATCAGGAGGTCTCCTTTTATCCTCCCCCCACCCCCACTTCCAGGAGATCATTCCTTTCCCTAATGCCTAACACCTCCTACTCCAGAGGCACAGGGCTAGTCTATAGCATGTTTTCACTTTTTTTTTTTCTCCTTGATAATACATGGGTCATTATGAAACTTCTGAGATACACAAAAATCATGAAACAAAATATACATGGAAGAAAACAAAGGAAACCTTCCTAGGAACCCTTATAAGCCAAGCAGATTGAAACCTGCATGGATGAACCAGAAAGAACCCTGCTGGATCTGTTTCTTGGATATGAACTAGGGAATCATGACACTGTCTGTTTCAGAATCTTCATAGTGATGCCCATATCTCATTTCCCACTCAACACAAATGTCAGATCAGAAGCACAAGTTTGAAACTCTTCTTCAATCCCAGTAGGTAAAATTACTTCTGGGAGAAGTCAGCTTGAGAAGACTGCCTGACAAAGCACTGTGACCCTCTGTAACAGGACATCATTGTGTAAAATGAAGCCACGTCATCTCCCCAGCCCACCAGCCCAAGTGGGTAGAGTCAAGCAAAGAACGTGCCTGTAACTATCCCACATATGTGTAATGGACATTGTTTCCAGGCACATCATCATCTGTAAAGCTATAGTAAAATCAATGTTCGAGTAAATCCACATAAAATGAATTGGTAATTACCATTGCTCATGGTAATTACCTTGTTGATGATTTGTAATATAAGTCAACATTTAAGAAACCTGGAAGTACTGATAAACATCTGCAGGGTATCCTCTGGAAAAAACAAGTGAATAGCTTTCCCTTTTCATGTTCTGTGATTTACTCTGTTGGGTTTCAGGGTTTTGGTATACCTAAGTTGCTTAAAATTGGATCCACCCACACATACCACATGATCATATGAGACATCCTAACGCAATTCTTTTCCAATTATATCCCTGTATGCTCGGGCTGGGAATACGGTGGCTTAGCTGATCACTTGTGCCCACTAAATTCCCCTTCTTCAAGCTTCCTAACACTTTGTTCTCAGACAACACATCTCTTAAGTTCATGCTTCTGCATCTGTCATTTGAATGCCTTAAACCAAACCCCTACACCAGACTCCTACAATAAAATCACACATAAACATCTCAAGCCCCAACTCAGGCTCCAGAAATAACCCCCTAAAAAACAAATATTTTGCTAAAAATTCCACATTTTTCAGAATAGCTCAGATCACTCAATACTCATTTTTCATTATGTTTTCCCTCCGACTCTGTATCAGTTAAATTGATGGTACCTATCACGATGTTACAACCAGGCAATATAAAAGTACCAAGAAGGTGAAAAACTCACCTAGGATGACAGAAAATCCATTGAGAGAGCCAAGACAGGCCTCCCGAAAAACTTAATCCCTCCCTACTCAAAGAGTGGTCCAGGGACCCGCAATATTGAAATCTTGTGGGAGCTCATTAGAAATGAAGAATCTCAACCTCATCCCAGATTTCCCAAATCAGAAGCTGCATTCTAACAAGGTCCCCAGATGATATGTCTGCACATTAAAATGTAAGACGTGCTGTCTTAGACCACCCATTCACCTGCCAGATCTGTTCTGGCTTGCAGAGGCAGCAAAGGAAAGGGTAAGACAACAAATCTCCAAAGAAACTTTATTAAGACATCTGAGAGAGTAACTAATATGTGAACAAAGAGAGAAACACACACATAATTTAAGAATTACCAAAAACATTCTATGAGTTTTTTACTCAAGGAGTTCCTTAGCTGAAACTTCAATTTTCATTCTAAGTTTTCAGCATCAGTGTATGAGAGTTTTGATTCCTCTGTCGCTAGCAGCCCTGTAATATCTGCATATCACTTGTATTAGTTTACTTCACTCAAGGCCCCAGAGATAAGGCTGCCATCTATTTCCAGAAGAGAAGGCCTACATAAAACAGTAGCTATGGTCTTCCATAGGTAAATGACAAAGGTACTGAAATCTGAGCAATCAAAAATCTCTTCTGATGCTTCCAAAGAAGACATTCTAAGCTAAAGAACTGCTTAGTTTTCCTCAAAAACTATCTATAATAAACAAACTCCATGTAGTCACTACAGAAGTTTTGAAAGAGACTATGTTCTGGTCCATTAGTTCACTTTCAAGAAACATAGTTGGAAGCATCCTTTCTGATTCACCCATGCAAGTTTCAATTTGCTTTGTTTATCACGGTCACTGGGAGGGTGCATTTGTTTCCATCCACACAGATTTAAGGCTTCTTGATTTTTGTGCATCTCAAAACTTTCATAATGACCCATATCTATACTCCATCTTCTTTCGTAGCAATGCATTCCCTTTGATTCTAACTTAGGAAAACTGGAAAACAATGAATTGAGTTCCTTCAGGTGTTTTACTTACCCGGTGCTGTTAAGGTAGCTTTGACCAAGGCTGCAGTCCTTTGATGGGGATGCTGGATTGTACCAGAAAGCTGGGACACACTGGCTTTCCCCATGTCTCTCATAGCCATAGTCACTGCCAGGAAAATGAATATTGCATGATGGTGTGTATGTACAAATGCTAAAGTATCAAAGACACAGAAACATACACACGCCTGAGGCCATCCAAAAGGTTACAAGCTGAGGGCAAATATTCATGCTTTGAAAATGGATTTTTAGATTTAGAAAAATAATCCCAAGTCATTTGGAGTCCAGTCTACAGAGAAAAGAAAAATAGTGAATTACAAAATGGAAGCTCTAGGTTTAAAATGTACTATAGCTAATGTGGCAGGCACACTGGCTTTGGAGTAAGTGTGGCAGAGACTGTAAGTTTAGAAGCACATTTTGGGTCACAGCAGAATCACTGAAATAAATAGGTGACAAACAAGAGGATGATTTTAAAGGTCAAGATACATTTCTGTATAATGATTCAATATCTGTTGCTCAAAAATTGACTTCGTAGCTTCTATTTTTATTTTTCTTGCAAACTCACCCTCTCTCAAACAAATACAGATATAGATACATGTATATATAGATACGTGTATATACGCACATTCATGCGTACACATACAGCCACTCAAACTTTTCCTGACTACTTGAAATCCAGGCTGCTATTTTCCTAAAAATAAAATAAAACTACACTGTAATTCTTTTACAAGGTTTTGTAAAACCCCAGCCGCAATAAAATGAAGAAAGAAAGTCAACCAGGTTTTTCTTCCCCTTTCCTTCCCCTCACCAAAATGAGGAAGGAGAAGACCAGTGGAGGAGAGGAGGGGTCCCATCTGAAGTCCAAGGTGTTTCCCCCTTTCTTGGAGGTTTGTGAGGCTCTTAGGTGTGTAAATATCAACGCAGGAGAAAAGCAGTGAAGCAGCTAACAGAGATTACTACTCTCGTAACCAGCCAGAGGTCATTGAGGGTGACTTCACTTGACAGAAGAATTCAGGCTTCTAAATGAAGCGTCCCAAAGTTTCCTAAACCCATAGAGTATGGGCAGATTAACCTGGATTTCTGAACATCAAGGGAAGTCTCTTCCTGGGCACCCACCCATCCTTTTTTTTTTTTTTTTTGGCTCTCATAGTCTTTGAGTCAAGATTTTGGGAAAATCTAATGAAAACAAAAGCAAATTTACTCTGTGTATCTAGGGTAGAGGTGGGAGGGGAATAGGAATAAAACTTTAATTCCATGTTTGTCCCCCAATATGTGCCTTGCCCTGTGAGAGGTGTATGGCCGTCACTGTCCTCCAGGGGTTTTCAGTCTTTGGAGAAAAGAGATAACACATACCCCAAACCCAACAAAATAACAGAACAATATGATGCAGAATGTCACAGAGCACTACACATTAAAGAAGCATGACTGATAAGTGAGATTAGAGATATTATCTTCCAGTCTGGCCCCTCTCAACTGCTCCTCCACCTTACTGCCCCAACCTTTAGCTATGCAGAGCTGGCCAACCTTCTCAGCCTCTTTATCTTTCTGTATGTCATACCCTGGGCTTGAAACATTCCATCTCCGTCAACATCCAGTAATTTCCTACTTATTATCTAAGTCATATGAGGCCATCACTAATTCTCCAGACAAAAATCTCTGGGGCCATGACATGTTGGGAACTGTAAACGGAAGCTCAAAAAGAGCAGAGATACTGTTGCTGTTGCTGTCATTTTTCAATATAGCAGTCTCAAGGTCTGTTTTCATGGGGTCACAAAAGTTTAAAGTGAAAGAAAAGAAGGAGAAAGAGACATTTCTACTGCAAAAGATCTTTTGCTAACCCTTCTGAACAGCTACTGGGCAGGTGGCAATGTGAGAATTTGAATAGACTAAGTGTTGTGCTGGCTTGTGCCAGCCCATGAGAGCTGACTGTTAAAATTTCAGAAACTTTGCAGGCTAATTAAAGGTTATAAAATAAAGTCATTATTAAGAATTACATTATAGGGTAGTGCCTGTGGCTCAAAGGAGTAGGGCACCGGCCCCATATGCCGGAGATGGTGGGTTCAAGCCCAGCCCCCGCCAAAAACTGCAAAAAGAAAAAAAAAAGAATTACATTATATAAAACTTTCATTACATAAATTATAAAGAAGGTAATTCTCAAAACACATAAATCCTTAATTACTGATTTGATTATTATATATAACATGCCATATCATATATAATGTATAGTATATTCTATATACTATATGTAATAACATATACTATATATTAATAAAAATGTAATTACATTATTATATTATTTGTGCCTTTGAAGTTATGTATACCTATGTATCTGCATGATGGGAATATTACGTAATGCTGTGCTCCAATCTATTTCTTCCCATTTCCACAACATGATGTCATATTGGGGGCTTAAAATCTGCCCTGGTGGAAATATGTACAGGAATCAGCAAATATTACGAATCAAGGCTTATCAAGCCGGTAGTTAAATATTTACCAGCACACCACAAAATACCTTATTTCTAAGTATTATTTATCTTCAAAACATTGGGCTGTGGTGTGACTGCACTAATTCTGGAAAATTCCGTTATTGCATTATTACTTTTAAGTTGAATCCTGTCAAGTGTCCTGCTAACCCTAGGGAAATATTGGCAATCTGTAAAGGAATGGTACTCTCTTAAGCAGCTATAGAAATGAGAGAGATGTCTCAATGCTCTTTGCTAAATGTTACCATATTTAGCCATTATGTTCAGCTCAGCTACCTATTAGTGATGCAGTAATTTAAAAAGGCGCATCAGGCACGTAGCTTTGCCACAAAGAGAAAAAGCACCTCATTAATATTTAACAACATTAACAGAAACTGGCTGCCCCCAAGCTGCGGACTTTTTCATTAATTTCTGCTAAATGTATATTAAAATCTATCCCAACCTCCCTCCCAGCTCTGGAGTCTGCATGATTTAGACAAACAAGCAGCACCAGCTTCCTGGGGAAAGGTGTTTTGTGGTTGAATTGAGAGGCGTGGACAGAATGCACCAGAAAGTTTGATTTGCCTCAGGGAAGTATGCTGCCAAAGTTTCTGCAAATACATAAGCAGTTTCCTTCAAGAAATAAGTCACCTCTGCATCATTCTTGACTATGAAACCTTTAGAACTTCTAAAAGTTAGGGGAAAACTTATTTTCCGAAACCTGTATTTCTTCCAAATCCCATCTAAAGCAGTGGTTCTCAACCTGCGGCTCGCGACCCACAGGAACTATATCAAAGGGCCACGGCATTAGGAAGGTTGAGAACCACTGCTCTAAAGGAAAAATAGCCAGGACAGTTCAGAAATCAAAAGGCCTCTGCATGTGGGAATGGGGGTGGACACTTGTACTCCTTGGGTCCAATGCCCTCCGTTAGTAGACTGGAAAGTAAAACAAAAAGAGGTGAAATGACTTTCCAAAGATTGTACACAGCTGACAGTGACAGATGGATGAAATGATGGAGACCCCTGGTCCCTGTTGGGCATTAGTACAATCCCTGGGGCACCCATCTAATCAGCAGGAAGGGATCTCTGGTCCTCAGGAATGATATTCTGAGACTCTTGGAACCAAGCCTTAAGTCATGGTCTCTTCTGCACCAGCTGGAGTAGCTGCCCCACTTTCAGACCATGCATAGCCCTATCATGACCCTCACTTCCTCCACCTTCCCATCTGGCAGCTGAGATTCCAGGGCTAGTGAGCTACATGTGCCTCTGTCCCACTGCAGGAGGCAGCAAAACCTGGTGGGTTGAGACAAGGCAAAGAGAAACTCTTGGTAGGCACAGAGTGAGTAGTCAACAAACAGAAACAAAAACACAACAACGAAAACAATGTACAAATAGTTGACCTTATCATGGCTTAGCTAAGGGATAAACTTAAAAATAGTCATAAAGAAAGATAGATAAGTATGTTGGGGCTCAGAAAACAGTACCCCAGAAAAAAAGTCCTCAGAAGCAAAAGTTTTTGACCTCCTCTTGTACTTCTGCCTCTCAGTCTCCCCCAAGACTGACCATAGAAACTTGAATCCCTCTTCCCGAAGGCAGGTCATAAAATCCAGAACTTACCTAAAAGCCAGCCATAAAACCGAAAATTATTCTGTGTAAAAACTGGCCAAAAAGAAATTATCTGATCTACCTTGCTTGACCTGCGGGTCATAAGACCCCATTCTAGCGAGGGCCTGTCCCATACCCAAGAAGGAAGCAATGCTTGCTCAGAGAGGCTGAGAGGAACCTGGATCGACAGGCTTACTGGATTTCCTCATACTCAGTCTATTAACATTGGTTCATACCGTGTAGGTCCAATCATATTCCTACATGGCCACCCATACTTTGTTGAACCTAAGCATTAAAAATTTTCCCCACATCTTTAGGTCTTTGTTCTGAAGGCTCTGATACAGATACATTATATAGATGTGAATGCCCTTTCTTGTATTAATCAATCTGCCTCATTTCAGTGATTTTTCCATCAATCTTTGGGGGACTAAGGAGCTTTAGGTCCTTGGTACAGAGTTAGTACAGAGTCTACACAGTCCCACTACCACTTCCTGCTGGAAGCCTCCCGTAATTCCTTCAGTCTTCAGTGATTTTGTTCTGACCATCTCTAGCACATACACTCAGAAGCAGGGCTTTCCAATATAACTTTCCATGATCATGTAAATATTTTATATCTATGCTGCTTAATATGGTAGCCATAGCCAGTACAACTAAGGAAATGAAATTTTAATTTTATTTCATTTTAATGCAAATAACCCATGTAACTGAGTTACAAGAATGGACAGCATAGTTCTGGACTATAAAATTCAGCACTTAATTATACTGTTTATTATTTTCTGTTATGTCTTTTTTCTTAGTGCAGTAACTCTTTTTTTATACGTGTTTGTGGTCTGGTTTATATTTGGCTTGTCCACTATAGCAAACACTCTTGCTTGTACTCCATCTGCAGAGCCCTAGAGGTTGAATGGAGTTCAGACACAGCTGAATGATTAGTCTCGGCACCTCTACCGTCTACATCTCCACTTGATAACTGGCTCTGGGCTTCTGGTATCACATAGGACATGGGAGGTAGCCACATACTAAGACTCAGGCCTTGGAGTCAGAAAATTATTACCTTGGGATAATTACTTAACCTCTCTGTGTCTCTATTTTTTTTTTAACCTACAAAGTGCCTATAATAATTACACACTTTCTTTCCAGGAGTTGGTTCGTCTAAAAAACTTGGTAAAATACAGCCACATAGCAGGTGCTCATAAAAGTTCTTATGGAGTGAGCAGTTCAGTGAATGAATGAGAGAACTAAAGGTCTTAAGCTCTGGTGCAACCTGCTTTCTCCTGGAACAAACAAATGTATTTGGGTCTCTCGAAGGGCTACCCCATCCCAGAATCCCTCATAGGATTTCACAGTTGACCCCTTCTACTTCCTTTATCTGAGTACCTGCTAATGTCTGATAATAAAGGTGAGATCCTGGTCCCTCACCCCCGCCATAACACAGATTGCTGGGAAGTGGTTTTCCAGAGCAAGCTCAAGGCTAGAGGATTTGTGAGGCTCTTAAGTTGCAACATCAATATTTATGCAAAATCCACGTGTATTACTGACACCTGCTCTGGTGAAAGTTATAGAAGCCAATGTTGCTCTACAAATAAATGCTTCTGTGAATCCATGAAATCTTTTTTCTAGCAGAGGAAGGCCCTAGGTGGAGAATTCCTTTCCCTTGTGAATGCAGGTTGCACTCCTCAATTCTTCTGCCAATGTGAAGACATTTAATACATCCTTTCCAGCCTCCCCACAAACTGACTTAGTTTGGCTATATCCTCTTCCTGCTGTCTCTGAGATGTGAACTTTGCCTGGACCAGTCAAAGCTGGGCATTCCAGACCCCTTATCAAGTTCTATCTGCTTGTCTACTCTACCTCAGGCTCAAGTGGCTCGTCCATCATCTTTTAAATATGAGGTGGGCTTGGCTATATAAAATACCTTATATATCCAAAAGAAAATCTATAACACCTTCTTGGAGACTATATATCTGTAACAATTCCAGTACCAATGGTCAGAACTATATCATTTGAAGTTGTTTAGGAGTTTAGGAAATACCCACTGTTAAATTTCATCAGCAGCAGTAAACTCTAGGTTATTTGGAGAGGGGTTTTAGTTTTAGAGTAACTAAACTGGAAGCCAAATTTTTGTTGGAAACATTAAGTAAACCTAAAATAATAAAGACTCATTTGATTCCTTGAGAAATGGCATGGAGTAGAGGGTCCATGGGGTTTAGCTAGACATATCTCTGAACCCCAGTTCTTTCTCCCCCAGTCACATAACCATGGTCAAATAAATTATTATGTCTAAGAGGTTCATTTCCTTCTCATTAAAATGGCAATATGTAATTCATTACTAGTTTTGAAACAGACGGTATTAGACAGTCCATTATTTCACTTCCAAGAAGCACAGTCAATAGCATCTTTCTGAGTCACTTGCCTGACTTCTCAGTGTTGCTGGGAGGGCCTCATTTGTTTTGCCTGGATGGATTTTAGATTTCTTTGTTTTGGTATATCTCCAAACTTTCACAGTGACCCAGGTAGTAAAGACCCTGACATGACAAGGCTTTGAATCCACATGGCAGCTCTACCAATGAAGTATGGGAAGCACAGAAGCCCTTACAAGGGCTCCTTTCCCCCATCATGCTTTCCCAAAGAAGAGTTTAAAAATATAAGTAATGCCACCAGAATTAAATAACTGTATAACACCAAAAGGTACTAATGCGTACTTAAATGCAAAAGCTCTGGTTTAACTTACTGTAGATACCATGGGGGCCACTTAATCAAAGGGTACAAGTTGACAAGAGCGGCAGCAGCACCAACTACCAGATGTCGTATGTCCATGCTGTTCATCACTAGGATAAACACCTTATTTATATTAATCAAGTACATTGATTCCTCTATTCATGATTCTTTCCTAACAGCCAATGAGATACATGTTACATATTTTTATTTTGCAGCTGAAGAAGGTAAAGTCACAGAGACTAAGAAAATTTCCCAAGGTCAAAATCTGTGAATATAGGTGCTGGAATTTTTGTCCAGACTAGTAAATGTTAACAGAATTACTGAACAAAAAATTCTTATGTTTTAGTTCTTGTTTCTTCTCACTTGTGAGGCCTTCCAACAGTGGGTGAGGGTCTGTTGTGGCCCAGAGAGACATGGGACACTAAGAAGCATGACATGAAAGACAGTGAGCCTCACGGGAGTCCGTTCACAGAAGGACACAAGGAAGCCTGGAATTCATATTCTAAATACTGAGGCTGACATCAATATGTCATGAGCCATAATCTGAGTGGCTTACTGTACTCATTGCTGTGACTATTTTGCTGGATTATGGCTAATAATTAAAAATTATTTTTCCTAGGCGTGAAAATACCCTTCATTCCCAAAGGTTCAAACTTGTCACAGAAAAAAAAATCCTACTATTCAATTTAAATTACACTCAGTACATCCCATTATAATGAAGCTCACTAAAGCCAAGCTTTCCCAAGCATGGGTTCAAGGATATAAAGAGCAGGTAGGGAAGCAGTCACAGTCACCCTGCTGGCTTGCAGTTACATTCCCAGTGGAAAGTAGAAACAAAAGATGGCCCTGGTACAAATCACACAAAACCAGCTGGATGAAATGGAGGGAAAAGGAGGGAGGTTGCTGTGCAGTAGATAGCTGCTCTGTACCCACATGGACTCACTTATGCCCCAATGCATCTCGCTCATTGTCCTACCCCTCCCACATTGACAGGCTGATGCTTGAGCCCCTAGTTTTGTCTTTTAATCTGAGATGGGCTACAGAGATAATTAAATTGAACTTTATCTTTTGCCTCTGATGCAGAGGAATAATTCATCTAGCTGGAATCAGAGTGCTATGCACCCATCCACAGAATCAGGGAGGTTTTCGACCTATCTAAAAGGAACAACATTCAGAAGCTTACTCTGACTACTTATCAAATGTTTACTGTGGGCCAGGCACTGGGGATGCAACAAGGAGGAAAGTCTAATGCTTCTGCATTCGCAGCACTTAGATTCCACTGGGGAAAGATAGGCGGTAATAAAACAATCAAAAAATGTCATTTCATATGGTGATTAATACTAAGCAGACAATAAAACAGAGTAACATGCTAGATAGTGCTAGGATGTAGGTAAGATTTGGTGGTCTCCAAAGGCATCTCTGAGAAGCTGATATTTTTGCTGAGACTTGAGCGATTCAAAGGTGTTGGCCATGCTGAGGTTTGGAAGAAATTCTTGCACTTGCTGTTCCCTCTGCTAAGAATAAGCCTGGACCCATTAAGTTCCAGGAGATGGGCATATGGCTGCAATATAATGAACGAGAGGGGAATAATAAGGATTTAGACACAAAGGAAGTGTAGAAACAAGCGAAGGAGAGAGAATTGGAGTATATTTTAAAGAGAGGAAAAGACATTGGAGTATTTTAAGCATAGTAATAATAAGAACTTGTTTGAGTTTTTAAATAAAATTTTGGTTGTTGCAAGGTGAACAAATTTTAGGTTGACAAGGGTGGAAGTAGAGAATTTGGTGCTTGGAGTGATTCACACAGCTTTGAGTTAGAATGTGTCTTGAGGATAGAAACTGCAAGAACTCATTGATGGCCTGGATTTGAGTCAGGGAAAAGGAGAAACTAAGCCCACCTGGGATTTTTGCTTTAAGCAACTTCATGGAAAGCTGTATGTTTCACTGGAAAAACTGGGCCAAACCCTGCTTTCAGTGGGGCAGTTGAAGGAGGGTTCTGATTTGGCCACATTAAGTCTGGTATACCTGTTAGCAAAGCAAGAGTTGATGAAAGCTGAGTAGATTGGTATACACATGTGTCTCCAACCAAGAGGAGAGAGAGGCCAGGTCTGGAGGAAATATTTGCAGATTTGGGAGCTGCTGGTCACAGGTGAGATTTAAAGTTGTTTTTTATCATTATCATCAGAAAGGAAAAAAAGGAATGATGAAAAGACTGTTCATATGGAAGAACACAATTTGAATGTCCTGTCTGAAGGTCATTGTCCAAGGCCATAGCCCTCTAAGCCCTGTCCTTTCCAGAAGTTTCCAATATAGTTGCTCACTGAAGACAAGGAGAAGCCCCCTTTGAAATGCTGCCCTGACAGGGCAGTGATCTTTGCTGTGAAAAAGCCCCTGCCTGTTCTCTGTCCAGGGGTGCGGGCTGCCCATCTTGCCTAGTAATTGGGATGGTCAGTCCAGAGGTCACTAAATATATCCTAGTTCACCTCCACCCCATGAATAGGCAAACATCTGATTGGACCTGGTAAGGAAATCCCAAAGGACTCACCACTCGAAGTCCCAGTCGGCACAGACACAGGGTTCTGATACCACGGATCCCGAGTAGTCTCGGCCCAGTGCACACTGCGCTCCTGATTTACGTTTCTTGAATATTTTCCTCTCTCCCATGACGCAAGGCTCTCCCTTAGACAGAAAATGACACAGGAAGAAAAACACAGAGGAGGTGGAATAAATCAGCTTTTCAACATGAAGCATGATTCTTTTCACTCTCACTGAGTCTCTCTAAGTAGCAGTCTCATCCCCAGTAATGATCCAGATCCAGGAATTTTCAGGAATAAATTGCTAATCTTTTACTACCACCCTAAAGGAACATTATGTGAGGCTGGCCCACTTCCACCCCTCCACCCACCCCAGCCAGTGAGGTCTACATTGTCCTGCTTTTTCTCCACCTCCATAGAGAAGGCAAACCCTCCAGGCATCCTCGCAGACCACTAGGCAATTGCCCAAATGGCTCCAGTAGCAATTCTAGTGGAAAGGAGCCCACTTCTGGGACAGTTTTCATATCATTTCAGAGGAAAATTGAAGTGGACTCAAAATGTTCCCTCTCTGTGATAAACAACCATGCCTAAGTCCTAATTCCTAGTCAAGGACAAAAAGAGGAAAAATTGGATAACTGACAAGCACCCAGGGATCCTGAGGATCACAGAAGCCTACCGAAGCTGTACAGCAATAAACACATGCCACTGCCATACCCACCCACCCACCCTCTCTTAGTGGCCCTGTCTCCCAGGTTCTGGGGCTCGTACTTCAGGCTGACCTAAGAAGTGCTATTACCCCCTATACTGGCAAGTAAGATGAGCAAATCATTGGAAGGCCTCATAGACATCCGGGGCTCATTTCTCCAGGAACAGAGCTACAACCCCAGTCTAGCATCACCACCTCTTGTCTTAGCAGCTCAGTGACCTCAATGACTAGATAGGATCTCAGGGTCCAAAACAGCCCCTAAATATAATAATCCACTCCTGCTGGACCTGGGTGTGTTGCCAGCCTACCCCCTTAATTCACACCTATATCTCAGGATGACCCACTACCTTCCTCTCCCAAAGGAGAAGGCTTAGGTGGGACCAAACTGGGCTTGCTTGGATTACCTCCTCTTCATAGAAACCAGCACTCCTCAACCCCAGGTACCTGGTTGAGCAGGTGCCAGGTCTGATAGTCCTCCTTGGTGCAGCGCCGGCTAAAGATAGATTTGTAGTCCACTTTCACCAACTGCCATTCTGAGCGGAGGCTGAAGTGGCCAAAAACTCTTAAGTGTTTAGGCGAGAGATGGAAAAGACAAATGGAGAAGGCCCCAGAGTCAGTTACTCATGCACAAAGACGGGGCAAAAGATAGACAGTCTCTGCAGCCTGGACTTCAAGTGTTCTTCCAAAGTGAGTCCACTGTCCACTCAACTCAGCCAATTGGCCTGTAATTCACAGCGGAATTTTTTTTTTTTTTGGTTTTTTCAACCAAATTTTTTTTTTTGTAAAAGTAATAAATGTACATTATAGGTAGCATTTAAAATACAGAAAGCACACCCAGTAATCCCAAATGCACCACTCAGATAAAACCATTGTTCATATTTTGATACAAAACCTTCCCGTTTCTCCTTAATGGGGGCACTATCATTTTATCCACCCCATCCACTGGCTGGGACTCACTTTCTTCATCTGTAAAGTGGATCATATGTATGTGGGTTGGGGGAGGAATAGTACATTAAAATAACACTCCAAAGTAGGAGCCTGTCAACTGCAAAATCCTTACTGAATTTAAGCATTTTACTTGAAATTCCCACTGCTTGATTCAAATAAATACCTAATCTCCTCCTCATTCCCTAAAAACAAAATAGTAACAACAGCAGTCTCATTAAAAAACCCTCATATTTATGTATAGTAAAGAAGCATACCATCTGCATGACTCAGATAATCAATACTGACCTTTTCAAAGTCCAGCAGTTGATAGCCCTATAAATATGAATGATCAATTGCTTCTAGAAAAACAGAAGGGAAGAAAAAAGACTGATCTTCCATATTCCACTGGGCAGCATGTTTTGAAATTATAACGCAAGACATCTATCATAGAGATGTAAAGGGGAGAACAACCATGGCGTGAACTTAAAACAACAGAAGTCTTTGAGAAACTGAATGGCTTCCATTTCAACAAGGCTTAACCACACTGCCATTTCCAGATCCTCTTCTGCCCAAGTTCAAATACTCTTATAGTGACATCTAAGAGATTAGCACACTTTCCTTACCTCCTTATGGGACATTACCTTCTGAAGAAAGATGAGCATACTTACAGGACAGGAAGAGACTAACAAAAATTGTAAAATGTGGAAGAAATAGGATTGTGATTGTAGATGACACAATTGTAAACTTTTAGTTCTGATTTCATTTCACACAGAGGTCACAAGTTAGTTTATGTTTTCATTTTATTTTTTATTTCAAAATATTAAGGAGGTACAAATGTTTTTGATTACATGACTCACTTTCATAATGTTCAAGTTATGGCTATAAATGTGCTAATCGCCCAAATGGTATTCATTCTACCCATTAGGGATTAGCCTATTTTAAATCTTTAACAGAATGTCTATATTTTATCAATATACCATTTATTTAAAGACAGGATAGTTAGTTAACAAACTCTTCAAGAAAAAAAAATCAAAGAACACCTTGAAAATTTCTTTGTCTTTCTCTATCCAGCCTATCAGAATCATCCAGGATAGTCTGGCCAGGAGCAGTGGCTCACTGTAATGAGCACTCTGGGAAGACAAGGCAGGTAGATGGCCCGAGCTCAGGAGTTCAAGACCACCTGAGCAAGAGGGAAACCTCATCTATAAAAACAGCCCAGCCTTGTGGCAGACACCTGTAGTCCCAGCTACTCGGGAGGCTGAGGCAAGAGGATTGCTTTAGCGCAAGAGTCTGAGGTTGCGGTGACCTATGACACCACCAGACTCTGTCTCAAAAAAAAAAATTTTTTTTTTCCAGGATCCCAACATCATTTCCTCTGGTGTGTCTTCCCTGATTGGAATACTCCAAGTAACAGCATGTTAGTGATGCTAAACCAAACACTTCTGCCTACTCCAAATAGTTTACAGTGATTTCGTGAATCAGGAAATACATCAGGTCAATTTAACCTCATTCCTTTCTGTGAAAAAATTACAGGGCAGACAGAAGAGGGAAGTATGAAACAGATGATTTACTGAAGATAAGCAAGGCATTTGACAGGGTTTTCCATAGCAGACTTGAAGAAAAGATGAAAAAATATGAGCCAGCTGCTAGTAAAATTATGTGGCTCAACAGCACCCAATTAAGACATTAAAATCAACCAGGAGGGAAGTGTGAGCAGTCAGCTGCAAGGTTCCATTATCTGCTCTTTCTTGTTCATCATTTTTATTAATGACTTGAAGACGTGAAAATAATGGTTATCAATGGAAACTTAATTTTATGATGACAAAATGCTAGAGGAAACAGTCAATACACTCAATGGCAGAATCAGGACCCAATAAAGTCTTGACAGACTAAAGTGATAAACTGAATTTAATAAGATATGATGTAACAGAGATAAATGTCATTTCCTCCTCCTGGTAATCACATAAGTATTGAATTAAAGAAATGGGGCTTGTTACTACTCAGGTTAAATAATAATAAGAATGATAATAGCACCTTAAGAGTTTCCATATACACTGTGATCAATGTAAGTGAGTACTTGACAGAGACCTAAAATATTCAAGGTAATCTTGAAATGCATTAACAGAATCCTATACAATATCTACAACAAAAAGGCAACATCTTGTCATTTCTACATTAACCAGATCATGAAGGAAAATTGTGGTTAGTTTTGGATGTTACTCATTCAAGAAGATATAGACTAAGCATCTCAAGCTATAATGCACGTCTGAATTTTGGTGGTGGTGGTAGACTTTGAATCTCCTTAAATTTTAAAGAAAACTATGTGTTTATTGGCACATATATATTTATCTACAGATATATCACATATATTTTATCATATTATTCAAAGGAGTTCACAATCCCTAAAGTTTAAGGACCAGTAAAAAAGAGAGTGGTTACAGATAGTCTACTAGGTTGAATGGTGGCTTCCAATATGATGTGACTACTTCCTATTCCCTGGAATTGTGAATATGACTTTAATTGTAAAAAAAAAAAAAAAAAAAAAGAGAGAGAGAGAGAGAGAGAGTATTTACAGATGTAAGTTAGTCAAGAATCTTGAGATGAGATCTTCCAGGATAATTAGGGTGGCCCCTAAATCCAATGAAAAGTATACTTATAAGGAATGCAAAGATGAGGGACATGGTGAGGAAGAGGCCATGTGAAGACAGGCAAAAATTAGACTTGATCAGCTTCAATCCTGGAACATCTGGAACTAATTGCAGATGGAAGAAGCAAAGAACAAATTCTACCCTAAGTCCCCAAAAAGAGCATAGCTAACATTTTGATTTTGGATCCTAGACTCCAGGACTAGGAAAGAAAAAAAATGTGTGGGTTGTTTGTTTTTTTTTTTTTTTTTTTTTTTATTAAGCCACCCACTTTTTTTTTTTTTTTAATTATTTTTTATTGAGTCATAACTGTGTACAATAATTCAGGCTTGGAGTACAGTGTGCGGGCTTCCCATACAATCGGAGATATTTTTATCAACCTGATTAATGTAACATTCATGATATTTTCTCATT
>CAUYRH010124599.1:0-30990 GCA_963574655.1 Perodicticus potto | reverse complement strand
TCAAGCTGTCACCCTGGATAGAGTGCCGTGGCATCACAGCTCACAGCAACCTCCAATTCCTGGGCTCAAGCGAGTCTCCTGCCTCTGCCTCCCAAGTAGCTGGGACTACAGGTGCCCGCCACAACGCCCGGCCATTTTTTGGTTGGCAGCCGTCATTGTTTGGCAGGCCCGGGCTGGATTCGAACCCGCCAGCTCAGGTGTACGTGGCAGGCGCCTTAATCCGTTGAGCCACAGGCGCTGAGCCTGTCTAGCTATTTTCAAAAGCTCTGTCAGCTTTTACTTTTGTTTGTCTCCTATTTGCTATCAGTCTATTGATTCTTGGATCATTCAACTCTTTTTCTTTCTTTCCTAAAATGACTCCATTGCATTCAACATTTCCCCTTGGTTTCATGTCTTAGAAAGCTTCCACATTCCATTTCCTTAGAAAGCTTCCATATTCCCTTTGTTATAAATACTCTCCTTTTTCCTCCTTACCATAGTCCATCATGGCCATTAGTCTTTATATCTGGCTGTGGCCCTCATGGTAGCAGTCTCATCTTCCTTCAATCATGTGGGACTCCTTTCAACAAAAAATAGAGGGAAGGATTTTTTTTTTTTTTTTGAGACAGAGCCTCAAGCTGTCACCCTGGGTAGAGTGCCGTGGCATCACAGCTCACAGCAACCTCCAATTCCTGGGCTCAAGCGAGTCTCTTGCCTCCGCCTGCCAAGTAGCTGGGACTACAGGTGCCCACCACAACGCCCAGCCGTTTTTTGGTTGCAGCTGTCATTGTTTGGCGGGCCTGGGCTGGATTCGAACCCGCCAGCTTAGGTGTATGTGGCTGGCACCTTAGCCCGTTGAGCCACAGGCGCCGAGCCGAGGGAAGGGTTTTTAATTGTTATTTTTATTCACAGTAGTGAGATATACACTTTGAAATTGTATTGTAGATCTTAGACGTGGACTTGACTTATGGCAATTCTGGGGTTTTGGATCCAGTAGAAAGAGCAAGCAATGAACTTGATAGGGAAAAAGTTTTAGTGTTTGAAGTGCTTGTAGAACACCCAACATTTAGTTGGAAGTGATAGCTCTTTCTAGAGTATCAATGTTGAAGAGTATAGGCTTTGAGGAGTTGGTTCCATAAAGATGAAAAATAAAGCTGAGAAGAATCAAATTGTTTTTTTTTTTTTTTGAGAAAGAGCCTCAAGCTGTCACACTGGATAGACTGCTGTAGCATCACAGCTCACAGCAACCTCCAATTCCTGGGCTCAAGCGAGTCTCTTGCTTCCGCCTCCCAAGTAGCTGGGACTACAGGCGCCCGCCACAATGCCCGGCCATTTTTTGGTTGCAGCCGTCATTGTTGTTTGGCAGGCCCAGGCTGGATTCGAACCTGCCAGCTCAGGTGTACGTGGCTGGTGCCTTAGCCTCTTGAGCCACAGGTACCAAGCCGATAGCACCTTTTTGAAATGAGGACGCGTGATGCTTGCAGTCACCTGTGCTCCTACGCTCAGAAGCACTCCAGACTTAGCTGAATACTGTGCCTGAAGTTCTTAATAATGTTTGAGCACAGGGACCACAATTTCACTTTCCAGTAGGTTTCTAAATGGGTCCTGCAAAGGAAGGAAAGTGGCAGAGATCAAGATAGAATTTGCTTGGGCTTGGCTGAACATTTGCTCCAGTGGGCAGAGTTTCATTTGGGACTGTGTTGCCCTGAGCAGCATTCACTGGCTACATTGAGAGTTTCCTTTCCTCCCAGCCCATCTGATACTTTGGTCAATCTAGAATCAGATCTTCTCACCTTCAAAATCCCCACTAAGTGGCAGTCCCGTCACATGTCCTTTGACATAGCTGTCAGCGACGAGAATGGTTTTAGCAGCTTATTTTAACCTTACAAATTATTCATGCAGGGTTTTTAAAATGATTCAGATGTTTTCAGGCTATTAACATATTCATGAAACATGGTTCAGTGGTAGAACGTAGGTGAATTAAACCAAAGATGCAAATACGCTGGAGGAAAAGGAATTTTATTTTAGGGCATTCAGAGATACATTCTTTTGGATTCATTTGTTATGAATCCTGTCACAGAACAAAGAGGATTGTCAGCACTTTAACTCACAACTCCCCGAAATACATCACAACCCTTAGCCTGAGGTCCTGAAATTTATAATAGTGGTTCCTCGTTTGATGCAGAGCTTTGCGGTGGTTATGGAAATGTGTCTGTGCAACTGCTTTTCAGCCAGACCAAATAAAAAAATCCAAACATTCCATACAGATGAACCTATAATATAATTTGATGGGGAATAAAGAACAAATGTGTGGTTTCTTATTGTCACTAGGAAACATTCCAGGTCCCTCCGATTTAAAAGCCACATTCAGCAGACAGTTGAGATCTGTTTCCTTACATACAGTGGCCCTCAACACTGGCTGCACTTTAGAATCCCCTGGGGACCTGTCAAAATCTTTTAATACCTGGCCGTCCAGGTGACAATCTTAATGTGCAGTTAGAATTCTCTAGAACCACGACGGGGCTGACAACTTTAATGGGAGTTTGTAACTTTTACAAAAGAGATGTTTATAATCTTTTGCAATTTTACCTTTAAATCTAGACTAAAATGAGCCAAAGAATTCCAAAGAACAATTTATGGAGCAGTTGGTTAGTTGATAGTACCGTTCCAAGGTTGACAAACAGGTGGTTGTGTGGGGTGGATTTACACATGTGGCAGTTGGACTACAATTGGCCTTAGATTTACAGAATTCTTGTTCTCACATAAAGAGGAATTGCCTTGAAATTTGCATGCACCAGACAAAGTGCCCAGTACATAAAACTGATATTTTTACAACTCCTAGTAGGTATTCCTGGCTTAGAGTTTACACCTATATCTGTGTCTCTCTTTTGGGCACACAGTTGAGCTTTGGCTAATGATTTCTTAATTGTACTTGTTAAGCTAATTGTGGGGGAAAAAACCAAAACTTTTGATTTAATTTGTGGTAGATTCATCCTTTTAGAATAATAAATCTGTACGACATAGTAAAGACATTCAAAGCACATATAGTTAGACATGGTTTGTTTTTTAATTTTTTGTCCTGGTTTCCAAATCACATTTACTTTGATTTGATTGTATGTTGGTATTCCTCAAATATAGCAAAACTTAACTATCTAAATGGCATCTTTTGTCACTTAAAAAAACGAGTACATACCTGTCAAAGCTTGTATTTAAGCTATGGGTGAATACGATAAAAACTTAGGATGCCACAAAATAATATACAGAAATGTTTTTTATGATTATTCTTGAAGTTTTGAAGCAAAAGTACGTTGAATCATCCTTCCAAAAATAGCTTTTCCCCATATATTTTTTATTTTAATACCATGTCACTTAAAGAGAAGAAAGAAACTAATTGCAATCACAAGGGTGGTACAATATCAAAGTGGCACAACAGAATTGATAAGATATTTGTAACAATCAATTGGCTTATTTTAAAATGTTTTATTTTTTCACTGAGAATCCCTTCAGTAAAAACCTTTAGGGCATGTAACTCATAAAACAGCATCCATCATGATATATGGCACTTCAGTTTGTAAGTTCAGATTACCATTGACTCCCAACTGGAAAGAGATGTCCACATCTAGACATTTAGAAGTTTCCTCCCATCCCCAGTGCTGTATGTGGTGTCTATTTGCATCACATTTGGTAGATCCAATGTGTGTAATGTACCTTTGGGGTTATTTATCTTGCTGGTCCATAGGAGGAGTACAGTAGTTCAAGAATCAAGACATCTGAACTCTAGTTCTAGCTCTGCCCCCAAGGAGCCACCTCACCTGGGGCAAGTTAGCCCATGTCACAGTTATGTTTATCACCCATAAAAGGACTGGTCCAATCTGATGGTTCCATTAAGCTCTTTGACCCTCTGCCATGGTTACTCCCGAATCTGGATTAAAAAGCACTATGTTCCTGATGAGATAATTGGTAAATGTTGCCCTTTGGTTTAATGTTTTAATGACTTAAGATAATCTGCAACAAATCACCCAAACAACCCTGAAAGTGACTGAATTTCCCAAGTGCTTGAGTGGGGCAGGGGTCATTACCTTCGTAGTCTGTGCTCTTAAAAAAAATTACATTGATTGTTACTTTACTGCGGGGTAAAGATAAGCTAAAACGTGGGCCTAGGGAATTAAAATACCTGTAGGTGTGCTTTTATGATACGGAGATCATTTGATTTGCTGTGACTCACACAGATTCCCTCCTTTTGTCAGGAGGAAATGACTTTCATCATGTTCTTTGTTCATAATGCTTTTATTTCCAGTTTTAATCAGTTGTATATAAATGTATGTGTTTGTTACTTTTGCTGTGCCAGTTAGAAATATTTCTCCCGTAAAGTATTTCTCCTATGAAGTCTGATTATGTATACTTTGCCCGGGTCGTTCCAAAAATAAAATTTATGTAAATGTCTATTTTATATAAAATATGATGAAAATAAGTACGTCTGGTTTCACTCTCTCAAGTATTGCGTGGTTAGTCTGTGACCATCCAGGCCATCTTCCTTCCGTCACTGCTGCTTCTGCGTGCCTCCACTCTGCTCTCTGTCCCTTACTCCACACGATGCGTTTTTCAGCCCTGTCCGCTCCAGATCTGCTACCTCTTCTTGCTTCATAGATGCCTTCACCTCTTTCTTCACTGAGTAAATAAAAGGTGAAAAACAGGTAATTCCTCAGTATCCTGCAGTCTGTCTCTACACTTACGAGCACTCAGTTCTATTCCTCTTCTCCTGTTGCCACAATGGAAAAAGAGGGTCTGTAAGCCCTGGAATCTGCCTCTTATAAAACTTCATTCCATGTATTAACTTCTGTTTCCTCATTTTGCTTCTTCCTTTTGCTGACTCTTGTCCATTTGTCAATTTCCCCTCTATTGTTAAACACATACACAGACAATCCATCGCCGTCAAAACCATTTGGAAAAAAATAATCCTACTTCACCTCTAGCTGTTGTCATCTGTCTTTCTGTCCTTCACAGCCAAGATTTTTGAACAGCAGATTGCTGTTTTCCTACACTAGCAGACCTGTCCACGTTAACAACAGATTTGCCGTATATCACAAATCCAGCTCACTTCCCTCCTTGGGAATGTTTTCTAAAGTTATTTTCAAAACAAAAAGAGGGATATTCCGTTTGGGTGCTTCAACATCATCACAAACTCAACTTGTTTTCAAAATATTATCTTACCAGAAAATGTGAATCTAAAACAAATGTACGAAATTCTTAACGAATGCCTCTTTCTCCATTTAATGGGTAGGCATTAAATTGTTAGGCCTGTAAGTGCCCAGTACTCTGTATATAAGGACAAGGTCTCAACTTGAGGCTGTGAGTTTTGAACTCTAGCAACAGAAGGAGCTAATGAGACAGTGCCCAAAGCATGGAGGCTGCCAGGTTGGAAAAAACCATGAACATCCTGTCAAGATGAGTGCTATGAGCAGAAGAGCTCAAGGGGGCCACATCTGTCAGCCACATGTCACTAGCACCTGGAGTATTATATGCCCAGCTGTTCTTGTCACACTACATGGTCATTTTTCCCCCTTTCCTTTTTTATATAGTAAAGACCTATAGATGGTTTTAATCTAAGCTCCTACTAAAAAGAAAGAGGGCTTTGGATCTATTTGAGGGCACTGAGATTTCATTGAAAGCCGCGTGCCCCTAGAGGCAGCAGAGTGGTTCAAATGGCAGTCCTCTGAGATGACTGCAGGAGGAGGGCCATGAGGCCCCGGGGTCAGGCAGCCACCATCCCAGAGAGTTCCTGGACGGTGCTCAAGCCTGGAAGTTCAGGGCTTTATTTTCACAGAAGAGCTCTTTACCTTCCCACACTGGACACCCATATATTCAGGAGTTATCTACTGAGTCCCACTGTCATCCAGGGTGTCTTTGAAATAAAATGGTGCTACTCTTCAGAACAGCACAGTCTGATGGCACCATCTGTGTTGACGGAAATGCTCTGTATTTACACTGTCCAGTACAGTAGCCCGTGGCTGCTGCGTACTCGAAACATAACTAGTGTGGCCTGGAGCACTGAATTTTTAATTTGAGGTAGTTTTAGTTTAAATACCCGGCTAACGTCTACCGTATTGGTCAGCGCTGTGCTAGAGCTTTTCAATAGTGTGGGATTTGGAACAAAAATCCCAGAAAGTCCTTTTGGGTTCGTGGGATATGAAGGTTTGAACTGTGTGTTTCCAGTTTGGGTGCCAATCATGCTTTTTTTAGGTTTTTCATCGAAAGTTACCCATGCACCCTCTTGTGTCTTCTGCAGTTCCACCCAGCTGGGTATCACCTACTTATACCTACACTTGCATTCTCTCCACCTTAACTGTCTTCTGTTTTCCTGTCCAGTGTCTACCTCCTGCCTCCCCCTCAGGTTGTTTACCCTCCTGCCTCAAGAAGCTCTTATTTCTGTTTTACACGGAATCAAGACAACCGGGTCTGGGGAATTGCTATCCAGGTCAGTTGATATGTGTGTGTATATACCAACTTAGCCTTGCCTTAATTTCCTGACAAAATATAAGCCCATTACAAATTCTGACTATATTCCTCTCCCAACCTAAAGCAAACTTATTCCAAAATAGTATTTATGGAAAAAATGCTGACATGATCACCTTACCAATGAATTAATTTTAATAATCTTACATGATGCCTTCTACAGCTTAGAGCATTCTGCTGAATCTGAGGTCAATACTCTACCACTGAGGAAAGCCTGGCAACATAAACCTTACCTTTCCCATCTATCAGAAAACCTTTTGAGAGTTAAGGGCTTGAAGAGTTCCTTAGACCAGGATTGGTGGCTGCAATTCTAGCACTCTGGGAGACCTAGGTGGGTGGATTGCTTGAGCTCAGGAGTTCAAGACAAGCCTGAACAAGAGTGAGACCCGTCTGTACTAAAAACAGGAAAATTTACCCGGGGGGGGGGGGGGGGCGGTGCATGCTTTTAGTCCCAGCTAACCTGGAGGCCGAGACAGGAGGATCCCTTGAGCCTAAGAGTTTGAGGTTGCTGAGAGCTATGATGCTGCCTGGGCACCCTACTCAGGGCAACAAACTGAGACTCAGTCTCAAAATATTAAAAAAAAATTTTTTTAAAGGAGGGTGACCTCAAGAAGGCTGAACACGGTAATGCCCTCTTCTAAGAGTCTCCCTCTGCCTTTCAGAAGTCGCCCTCCCTGCAGGGTGTAGCATAAACGATCAGCCTCATTGCTGCTGGGCATGGATCACACGCCCTGGTCCGGGACAGAATTCACTACCGCGAAGGGGATCTGTCCGTGGGGACGTCTGCGCATGTGCGAGCGGCCTTCCTGCCCCTGCAGCACCCCGCACCAGGTTCGCGCCCTAGGGCAGGACTGTGAGGCCTCCGACACAGGTGGCCGGACTGATGCGAAGAGGAACAGCTGGGAGCCCCGGGCCAGGGCAGGTGTGGCCACTCGGCGCCGCGGGAGGGACGATGGGCGATGGGCGCGGCCGGGCCCACCTTCCTCCGCCGGCTCGCGGCCTGCGGGGAAGAGGTCGAGCCCGCCGGGGCCTGGGGGTCATGGGCGCGCTGGTCCGGGCGGGCTTCTTGCTGCTGCTGCTCGTGGGCGTCTCCCGAAGCCTGGGTGAGCGTGCTGGGGAGGCGGCTTTGCCCTCCTGCCCCGACTGTCCGCGGGGCAGCCGCGAGACCCGTCTGCGATAAAGGGTGAAGGGAAATGGTGCGGGCCCAAAGGCAGGCCCTAGGCCAGGTTTCCCGCTAGAAATTCCTTGGACCTCCAGTTTTTAGGCATATTTGCTAACCATGTTCATGCTAAGGAGTTTTCTCCAAAAAAACAGAACCAAGCAAAAGTAACTTAAAGCCCAATATCGCTTTTCCAGAGCAGTCTAAGTTGTTTCCCAGTATCTTTTAAACGCCCTAAGTTTCTGGCAATGTGCCTTCTCCCGGAGTAAGCCGCACATCAACCAGCAGAGGCCCAGCTGGCTCCCTGCTCCTGGTCTTCCCCTGTTATAGGAGCAAGAAGGCAAGCTCTAGCCTCCTCAGGGGGCTGTAGGACATTCTGAGGAAAATGTTGACAGGGGAATGCCTGTGCCAGTCCAGGGAAATCCTGATCAAAGGAACTCTCCAACAAGCTCTGTGTGTAAACACACAGACACGTGCTCTGCCAACAGGACTCCAGTGTGGACTTCGTGCAGCTGATTTGGAAAGGACGGAGCCAGCTGTGGAATCTGGACTCTTTACAATTAGTAACTGGAGAAATTCAGCAGTGGGCGGCCACCCCTGGCAGGTCAGTGTATCAGCCACATTGATTTCTGATTGAGAAAATGGTGAACTATTTCAAGAGTCCAGGTTAATATGTGGGTTTTCTCCTGACCGCTTCTACCTGTCTACCCGGTAGATACTTCCATGGGAAATATCTTACTATCCAATTGATGTCAGTATTTTCAGAATATTATGTCAGACTAGAAGATTGCAAGTGTTTCTGAAGGAGACAACATGGGTGAGGAGATGTGCATGAGCTGTGCTTGTAACTTTGTCTTGGGCAGGTCTCCCTGAAGCTAGGGGAGCACCACTTCTGTGGAGGAAGCTTGATCCAGGGTGATCAGGTTGTTACAGCGGCACACTGCCTGGTTAGCCTCAATGCGTAAGTTGTGAATTTCCATTACTTGCCAAACCTTGATTTATGGCTATGGGACTGGGAGCCTCGATTCTCTAAATATCATCTTCCTTTGTTTACACTTAGAGCATTCATCCACTGATCTTCCTGATTCCCCAAAACTTGTATTTTTCCCAAACTTTTAGCACTTCCTGCTCTACTAAATAGATTCCCAAAGATCCTAGGCAGCCTCTATAATGTGGATTTAGCAGTTGGGGAGGGGTGATGGTTACTTATTATAATAAAGTATTAACATTAACTGTTAATGGATGTGCCAAAGTTTTGGTCATCTGAATTTAAGTCATTAGGCAGAAAAGCCTTGCAGACATAGCAAATACTTGACCAAAAGAGGATGCCCATAAGAGAAAAGGGGGGACGGTTCTAGAAAGTTAACTATTACGTCCTGTTAAAAATGGCATAGTACATGTAAACCACAGTTTATATACAAAAAGACAAAAAGGAAACAACATTCAAATACTTAGACAAATTCATGGCCTATGAAAATGTTGAAAAGAATGTAAACCTTCTGTGCCTGAAAACCGTGACTTTTTATAGATCAAACTATTTGGCAACTATAGCCATTGGTAATATTCAGTGAGAAAGAAATATCTTCTTTAAGACTTGGAAATGCTTAAAAGTATATTAATTACTTTGTATTTAATCACATAAAACCAACCGATCTTTCTTGGGGTGAACAACTACTTATTGGAACATTTCTCTTTGGTTTTAGGAAGCAACTTAAGAGTCTAACTGTGACTTCTGGAGAGTATAACCTCTTTCAGAAGGATAAGCAAGAACAGACCGTTCCTGTTTCAAAAATTATCATCCATCCTGAATACAACAGACATGGATTTATGAGTTCTGATATTGCACTGCTGCATCTAACTCACAAAGTGAAGTTTGGTAAGTGGAGAGAGCTCTGATATCAAAAATGCAATGGAGAAAATGGCTAATTATGTAAAAGTTAACTAATTTCTATGTGAATGTCTAGTAACAGAGTAGCTAAGCTTCATTTTTAAAATTTTGTGCAAATAAAAAGTGCTATTCAGCTACTTGGGAGGATGAGGCAAGAGAATCGCTTAAGTCCAAGAATTTGAGGTTGCTGTGAGCTGTGACGTTACAGCACTCTACAGAGGGTGGCACAGTGAGACTCTGTATCTAAAAAAAAAAAAAAAGTGCTGTTCCGGCTAGGAGTCTCGGTCACAAATTATGTACATGTACTTACCAATCAGCATTTTAAGACACTCCTGTGTCTTAGGTGGGCTGTATAGACCATCTATTCATATTCAGTTGACCAAGGAATTTGAGAGTTTTAAAAGTATTTTCAAAAACTTCTCCTTTCTGTCATTACAGTAGATTAGATACTCATCACTATCTCTGCACGGGTAGCCTAAACATTCTGGATAAAATACTGAAAACCTTTTCTTTCTTTCTTTCTTTCTTTTTTTTTTTAAATTCAAGTAATGGAAGTGTTCTGTAGCCAAAAACAATAAGAGCACAATTCCAGAGGAGTTAGCCAGCCACTGAAGCAGAAAACTGCCCTTGAGGCATTCAACTGAGCTTTAAAATCCTAGGGCAGCACCTGTGGCTCATTGAGTAGGGTGCCAGCCCCATATACCGAAGGTGGCGGGCGCCTGTAGTCCCAGCTGCTCGGGAGGCTGAGGCAAGAAAATCGCCTAAGCTGAGGAGTTGGAGGTTGCTGTGAGCTGTGTGATGCCATGGCACTCTACCCAGGGCAATAAAGTGAGACTCTGTCTCTACAAAAAAAACACAAAAATCCTAGAGAGCTAAGCTACAAAGAACCTGAGACTTTCTGATAGGTGATGCCATGAAAGCTAAGGAGAAAGAAGAAGGCAGGGGTGGAGGGGAGTATGCCACACAAAATGAAGGAATAAGGAAACTTACTCTGAACCTTGGCTTTGGGCAGAGAGTTCTCAGAAGAATCTGTAATCATTACTCTTATTGAAGTTTCCTGGAGTTGGAATTACCTGTGTGGCCCCAAACTTCTAGGCAAAAATTTTACTTTAAAGTAGTTGCAGGTGAGTAATCAGCTTCTGGCAAAAGCAAAAGTAAATCTCAGAAGAAATGAACCTTAAGTCCCAGCTTCAATGTGTTCCCATAAAATTTAATGTGAGCACACAAACATGGGGGGCTATTTGCCTTCAAGGACAGAGTCAGGAACATTAACAACCAGAATCAGACCTGCAAAAATTACAGATGTCAAAATGAGATACAGCGTGGAAAATATGCATATTTTACTTAAGCTTGAAGAAGTAAATATATATCAAAAATAACTGAAGGACAGGAAACTATTATATGAGTAGGGAGAGGATTTGAAAAGGAGCTAATAAAACATGAAGATCTAAAAATATAATTGAAATTAGAAATTCAATGCAAGGATTATTTACCAGATTAGGTACAGGGAACTGGACAATCTGAAGTTATTACCTAGAAGAGACAGAGGGTTAAGAGATAGGGAGAAGAGAGACTGAAATAATATAATAAACGTTCGATTTGAACTTAGACATGAATATGGATAACGAGGGAAAGGAAATACAATTTAAGAGAAAGTGGCGAGGGTTAACCATAATTGATGATACGAATCTTTAGATTTAAAAAGCCCGATAACTCCAATTATGATACAAAATATAACTTTATACCTAAGCATGTACTAAAAATGTGGCATCCTAAGAATAGAATGAATCTCACAGGAATCAAGAGAGGGAAAAAGAATTACCAAAGAAGGAATGCAAACTAGAGTGGCCATTGACTTCTCAACAGCAGTGCAAGAAAGTCAGAAGGCAAAACAAGATCAGAATCCTGAGAGTAACTCTAACTAGCACCCCGGCCACTTCACTCTTCTACCATACCATGCCAGGCCACACTAACATCATTTCTTACCCATATTAATTTTAATGATCTCTGCAATTCTCTTGATCTGCTGTTTCTTCATCCCTACTTTTTTTTTAAGCCAGCAGCCAGAATAATATGTTTTAAAATATGAATCAGATCGTCACTCTGTTCAAACCACTTCAATGGTTCCCCATTGTACTCAGATGAAAATGGTATCGTCATCTGACATCCTCTGCTTCCCAGTCCTGAATCTCAGCTCTGCTTTCTTTTTCACTACGCTTCCTTTTGCTTATATCTGTTCAGATGTCTTGGCCTCCCCGCTGTTCCCAAACACATATGCGTGATCCTGCTACAGGGACTTTTCCTTCTGTTTCCTCGCCTAATGCTTTAACCCAGGTAACAGCACGACTTCCTCCCTCAGCTTCCTTTGCTTAAATGTCATCTATTCAATAAAACTCTCCATGAAACCATGGTTAAAACGACTGCTCCCATGCCATCTTCCCTAATCTCCAGACTTCTTGTTTTTATCGTACTCTGATTTTTCCAGAGCTAGTATTATTCAGCCACTAAATAATTTATTGTTTGTGTCTCTCCCTCCGTTTGTACACTCTTCTGTCATAGGCTCTGCCACAACAGAAGGCTTTTATTTTTTCTGCTTATTCCTGGAGGCCTAGAAAAGCACTTGCCACAGAGTAGTGCTCAGTAAGTACTGGATGAAAAGCTGTCTTTTCAGAGAAAAGACATACTCTAAAATGTTTGTAGTTTGGGGGCTCATGGTGGTGTGTAGAGCAGTGGATAATACTTGTTTCACTTTTTCCACACTTTTTCTAAATTTCTATAAATATGAAATAGCTTTGTGTGAAGGGAAAAAGTTAAAATATGTCCCCATTTGGGAGGAAGAATATAGAAGCTATGAAATCAGCAGTTATCACATCTTCAAATATACTCAATGTATAATCAATATCACTTGCCTATCCGTGAACTTCATGACTCTGTATTTGTTTTCAGGAACCGCAGTTCAACCCATCTGTCTTCCCAATAGAGATCATAGCCTTGAAGCAGGGATTCTTTGCATGGCCAGTGGATGGGGTAAGATTTCAGAGAGTAAGAGTCATCAAAGTGTTCATAATACTTTTTCCAGGACTCTGTACGCCCAGGGGAAGCAGAAATAATTTTTTCGGCCATAAGTAATACATTTATTTTTTCTTCATACTTTCTGACCTAGTGAAGATCTCTGGCTTTCTTCCCCATAGAAAAGATTTATGCTTTCTTTTAAGACTGTTTATATCACTCTTGTGGCCCTTGTGTTCAGGTATGACAGATAAAGGAAACTAGATAGAATGATGAAAGATGAGGAGTGTGGTAAAAGGATAATCAGGAAATAGTGACAATAGTTAAGCTTCCTTGTCTTTAATATTGTGACTTTTTAGAAAGTCAAACTCCTAGGACAAAAAGTAGAAAGGTGATTTCAAGGGACTTTGGAGTGGGGTAAATGGTGCAGTGTTGATTGATCCAAGGGTACAGATGTGCAATTATACAATAAATAATTTCTGGAGCCCTAATGTATAGCATGCTGACTGTAGTTAATAATATTGTATTATGTACTTGACCTTTGCTAAGAGTAAATTTTAGGTATTCTCACCACAAGAAGATTGACTATATGAGGTGATGGTTATATAATTATCTCAATTATAGTAATTGTTTCACAATGTGTATATATATATATATATTAAAATGTCACCTAAATCTTGAATACACATAATTTCTGTCAATTACATTTGGAATATTAAAAAATACATTGTCACTTTTGTAAATAAAGAATTTTATAAAATATTGCTGTATTGACTAAAGTTTTCCTTCTGGTATAATATATAAGCACATAGAAGCCACAGTTGTCTATATTATCTTAAAAATCTGAATTATTAAAATCACATATGATTTTTTGAAGCAAATGTAATTCGCATTTTTTTTTTGGAGACAGAGTCTTACTTTATCACCCTCGGTAGAGTGCCGTGGTGTCACACAGCTCACAGCAACCTCCGACTCCTTGGCTCAGGTGATTCTCTTGCCTCAGCCTCCGTAATTCACATTTTAAAAAGTGACTTCTGTATTTCAAGATCTGTTAGAGAGAGTTTTGAACTTGTAGGCTTCTTCTTTGTTTCAATGAGGACAATTGTTGACTAACTTATCCCATCTTTCTCTACAGCATCAGAACGTTCAAATGTTCTACAAGAAGTGGAACTTACCATCATGGATGACAGAACATGTAACACAATGCTCAGGAGGATGAACCTCCCTGCTCTGGAAAGGACCATGATGTGCGCTGGTTTTCTTGGTGGGGGAATGGATGCCTATCAGGTACAAAAGCATAAACCAGCCCAGTAGTTCTGTAACACGACTAAAAGGGAATCCTGCCTTTCCCCACGAGCTCCTGTGAGGGGAGCTACTGTGTCACAATTCCTTTTTCCTCATCTTTCCATCTGGCTTCCATGGAAACAGGTTAGCTGAACTGAAAGAATTCTGTCCTATCCCCTTGCCCATTCCTGTTTCTATACTTGTTTTATTTTGGTGAGTTGGGGGCAGGGGTTAGTTTCAACATGTCCAAACTGATGAAATTAAGCAAGATGACAACTTCAACAATCTTATTAAATCCCCTTATTCTTTATTTAACATTTCGTTAACTATGGAGATTTTTTTTTATTATTCTTTTTTTTAGTGAAGAATGTTGGCACAAAGTTTGACCAAAGACACATAGCTTTAGTAAGTGTTGGGTAAGAGATGTTGTGAATGACAATGGCCTCCCAAGACTGACTCAACAACTTCACAAAGAATATCAATTTTTGTGATCTTTAGGAGAGAGAGAGAAAAAAGGGAAAGGGAGACCAACTTATGAAATATATGAGTCTTAAATTTTAGATAGGAGTAAATCATTTTATACATATGTGTGTATACACACATATATAAATATATATTCATATATATTATATATATATATATTATATATATATATATTTTTTTTTTTTAGGTAGAGAAGCAGAGAGTCATTATTCCTTGCCAGAAAGCAGCTTGAAACTGTTTTGGGAAGCTCCCTGAAATTATCTGTTGGAAGAATTTCTAAGTTTTTCTTTAAGGGAATGATGGAGGAGTTTGAGAGGGAGATGATAGTATCTTACACTGGTACCACTTTCTAAATTGGAACACAGATCAGCTAAAAGTGCTTTGTACTATCTGCATTCATTAGAGGCAATTCCTTTTTAGAAGAAGTCCTCAAAAAAACAATTCTATACCTTTTGAGGAGACTTTAATCTAAAACAAGATTGTCTGAAACTTATGCTCAAAGCAGCGTATATTCTGGAATGTTATTGAAGACAGGATCCTAAGAGCTTGAGTTCTTTGTACCATGAAAACCAATATAATTCTTTACAAATACTCCCTGGGACAAAATGTGATTTCCCAAGCTCTTACTTTCAAAGACTTGAGTCCTTAGAACAACCTTGGTAGACTCTATTTACTGATGCTATTGGCTTGGGAGATGACCTAGTCTTATCCAGCAATTATAGGTGACAAGCTACAGCAGAAGCATACATCTGTAACCACACCCTGTTCTTCCATTGATTTTTTTTTTTTGAATGAAGATGGCAATTCTAAAAAAAAGGTAAGCATTAGCCTTACAATATTGTAGCCAATAGGTGTAAAAGATTACATCTAGATGAAAATATTGTTTTGAAACTGGATGAGGTAACGATGGAATGTATGAACAAAAATTTGGACGAGACCTAGTGGACTTCTATGCCTCTATCTCCTCTCCGTAGGAGATGAGTACTGATGTTTGGGGAACTGCTGAAATATTTTAACCTATGGCTGTTTTTAAGATGTTCTTTCTTTGGTACTATTAAAGCGGGACTCTGGAGGTCCACTGGTGTGTAGAAGAGGTGGTGGAATCTGGACTCTTGCTGGGATAACTTCCTGGGTAGCTGGTTGTGCTGGTAATTCAGCTCCTGTGAGAAATCGCCATAGGAAGGCATCCCTCGGCATTTTCTCCAAGGTGCTTGACTTCATGGATTTTATCACTCAAAACGAGATCACAGGTGGGTGAATTCTTTCTCCTCATTTCATCCTAAGATTAAAAACTGATCATGCTTATCTTGAAGGTGGTCATTCTGTGTCGTGGTGTAATTAGAACTAAGCTTTAGGGGCCGTGCTTGTGGCTCAGTGGGTAGAGCGCGGGCCCCTTATACCAAGGGTGGCAGGTTCAAGCTCGGCCCCAGCTTGCAACAACAACAACAAAAATAGCTGGGCATTGTGGCAGGCACCTGTAATCCCAGCTACTGGGGAGGCTGATGCAAGAGAATCGCCTGAGCCCAGGAGTCGGAAGTTGCTGTGAGCTGTGACGCGTCGGCACTCTACTGAGGGCAATACATTAAAACTATATCTCAAAAAAAAAAAAGGAAGTAAGCTTTAGAACAAAGCAAGAATATGGCTGGTTTTAAGTTTTTAGGACATGTATACATATATACATATACATATACATACATACATGTATATATAAATTCGTCTCTGAATTCCTGAGCACTTAACTCTGTTGATAAAACTTGAACAAACTAAATTCCTTTGTAAAATTTTCTTATCTTTTTGTACTTATGAGACTTTGTAAACAGACCTTGAGAATAGCCCTCCAGGGATTCTTTCTTCATTTTCTCTGTTGGTGTTTTGTTTTTCCTCTATACTACTTAAAAATACTAAAAATAAACCACTTCTCTCCCACCTTGTTCATTCTGCCATATTCATTTTACTTGGAAACAATGGAAAAAATGAGGGAATTAATTTGGTTCTACATTAGAAAAGTCTACATTTAGGAAAATGTGGGTCTGGAGATGCCAAGCCTGTTGTCCATTAACTCTCTAATTATTAAGAAGAAGAATAAGAAAAGGGTAGAGAGTGACAATAAAAGCTGAAGCCCAGGTAAGTCCAGAGAACTGTAAAGGCATAAAGGAGAAGAGGTTTGGGAGGCTCAATCCTGAGTACCCGAATGTTTGCCATGAAAAAGGGCAACTTCTCCAGAATGAGGAAGCACAGTTCCAGAAAGAAGTTGTTTAGTATCGGAACCAAATGGCGAGGACCCAGAACCCCAGAACACAGTTCTCTCTGTCCTCCTCCTGTGTAGTCCAAGGTCAGCCACCTACCTAGCTGACGACCTTGACAAGCGCAGCAGTTACTGGTCTTGCTGCAGGCCAGCGCTATCCGTGCGCAGACTCTCAGCTCACTTTGGTTCAGTCTTAGACATGGAAGTCCTCTGTTCACCGCTATGCTGCTTGGGAGCAATTCTCAATGGGTGGAGACTGCATTCTGTTTTAATCACCTGAATGAGAAGGTTGACAGATTTAAAAGCCTTGAATAAAGGTTAATGGTAAGAAGATTTTAAAAGGGCTTTGAAATCAGGCCATAATAGTTAATTCTACAATCCGATGAGCAGCAGAATGTGATAAGCAACTTATTTAACACTTCCCTGGGATCATCTTTCTAAGCTTCTCCCTCTTTATTTCCCTGTTTCTAGCCCTTCTTCCCCCATCTGTCCCTACAATTAGCTATGCTTTGGCAATAAGGTTAAACAAAGTTTTCTTAATGCTTAAAAATCAGATGAGTTAAATCTTTCACATCTTATTTTTAAAACCATCCTAAGTATCAAATCAAATTATTTTCTGATTCCATGTAGTCTTATAGCCTATTTTTAAATACATAGTAGGTTCCTGCCTCTGAGAAAGGTTCCTCTCTGCACTGATTTTTTTTAGAAGTTATAATTTGTAATTTTAATATCACATTATCAAAAATGATACTTAAATGATTATTTTAATGTCATTTATTGTTGGGAAAGGTATTCTTTACACTATAGATTATGATGAGGGCAAACCCTTCTCAAAGTGAGTCTAAGCAGTATAACAAAAGGCCTGAGTTCTGTCCCAGTTCTGTACCATATTCATAATCTGAATTTTCAGTTTTGAAGGTAAAATTTACAACACCCTGTTCATGTTTATACATAGGCTTCCAACACTTAAAACCTAACACTGGCATCTGAAAATTTTGAGTGGGGATTGACGAGGCCATTGCTAAAAGTTGTATGCATTTACTTTATCTTTATACAAAGGCATTTTATATCACCGAGGATACCTTAGAAACAGATGGTAGAGTTGGATAAATGCTAAATCTAAATATTTTTTAAATTATGATTCAACAATTTTAAGTCTCCTTAGAAATGGAATATGTAAATTATAGCTTCTGAAAACATTCGCATTCTCATAAATAAGTTATAAGTTGTACAGCTTCAGGCTGACCTCTATATCCTAATAAAATATTGTTTGTAGGTGGGGCAGATTGTTAACGCCTTTTCCATTTTTTTGAAGATTATAAACCTCAGGGGACAGTGTTATTTGGAAAAAGTGCAATGATTTACCCCTATTCCAAAGAAGACAACTACTCTCATAATTGGTATGTATCTTAGGTAGGAATGATTCCTGGGGTTCCTGCCATGACCAAAATCAGGCAATTAAAAGACTATTTTGGTAATTTTATTTAGTATCTCAAATTCCTTATCTTATTAATATAAAAGCATGTATTTCATCTGATGTTTTTGGCTAGTGAATGTTTACTAACTGATATTCCTGATGCTCATTCATATAAACTGTTAACCTGGGCAGTATGAAGATGAAAGCTCACCTACATTGATGTATTCAATATCTAATTTTACAACATCATGGTAATGAAATTGCCTTGACAGTTTAGTGATTAATCCTGTCACACTTCTATAATCATGGTAGTGATTGGTGAAATATCACCTAGCGATATGAAAAGAGTTCACACTCTATACGCCTTAGTACCTCTTTTTATAAATTTTCTGCATATTCTAGCCTCTGTGTGCCTAAAAATTATCTTGAAGCTTTAGAAGTTAGTTTTTACAAGTATCTCATTTTTCTTAAGTGATATAAATTTATTTTCGGAACTATACTGAAAATCAGCCAAGAATGGTGGTGCATCCATGTAGTCCCAGCAACTTGGGAGACTGAGGTGACAAGGTTGCTTGAGCCCAGGAGATTAAGGCCACAGTTAGCTATGATTGTATCTCTGTACTCTAACCTGGGAGATAGAGCAAGACTTTCTCTTAATAAAATAGCGAGCATTGAATGGCATATTATAGATAGATGAGAGCTCTGGTTTACAGCCTGGCAGGAGAAGAGAGCTGAACAAAGATAACCATAATACAAAACAGGATGAAATAAACTTTATAATCCATCATATCCAGCTTGGTTGGTACTTTGAAAAATGGAGACTAATTCCCCTTAGAGTGATTTGTAAAGTGTATGGATAGAGTGGTTATAAGGTGGGGGAAGGGGTAAAAATGCTTTAGTGAAAGAGGAACAGAAGGATAGTTATGATTTTACAGCTCATGTGGTCTTTTATAGCTCTAATATCTAAGATTTCAACAGATGGAGAAAAAGGAAAAGGTCATTGTAAGCAAAGGGAATTATGAATAAACAATGTCAAGGAGATGGGAAGGATTAGGTTGTCTGGGTTAGCATCCTGGTGTGACTGGAGAGCTTTGAGAATGAAAACTGGAATAGCAGTACACGGTGAGGCTAGGAAAGATGACCAGGACTTAATCGCAGAGGACCTTGAGTTCCACAACAAGGAATTTAGACTTTCTGCCATAGCTAATGGTAAGCTAAAAAGATGGAAGGCTTATAATTTATTAAACTAATGTAAAAGAAATGTAAATATTAAAGTATGGGATGAGGAAAATGTGACTTAATTACAACCCATACTTGAAAGGCTTAAGGGTCTAAACTGACTTTTCTGAGTTAACCTCGTGTCTCTTTAGATGGGGATATTGATAAACTTGAATTTATCTGAAGGACAGTGACCAGATGGAAAGAAATTTAAAACAATGTTCTGAGAGGTATGATTAAAGGCACCAGGATTATTTTCAATCTAAAAGGACTGAAGAAGAAACTGTCTCAATATCTTAGGGGCTTCTAGAGAAGCAGAGTATTAACTGCAGAATTGAGGACTAGGATTGCTGAGTAGAAGTTTGGAGAGGGCGGAATTGTGTCAGTATTTTTTTACTTTGGGAGATTTCTGGCTTGCCTCAGGGACTAATGAATGTCCTTGATAAGTGAGTATCTGAACACAGTATTTGTATATTGGGTAAGAGACATGCAGGTGAGGGCCCATTTATTCTCAAACACAAGTGACTCAGACAATGAAGTATTGTGGGGATTTCTGCAAGAAAAAGTTTCAAAACAGAATGTAGTTATTAGTGTTGGAAATTGCAGAAAGTGACATGAGTTTAGATAAAATGCTATCAGATACAGGAATTCAAGATTCGAGAGTTGATTGGTAGAACTGTGGGATTAGACGTCATGTTCACAATAGGGCTAAGCGATTGCTGAAAATTTTGTATCCCAAATGGCCAACACATTTTAACTGAAGCTATCAAATGTGTCAGATATTGTTTTAGGTCCTAGGGATACAGCAATGAAAGGAGCACAAGAAAATGCTTGCCTTTGAGAAGCAATCTAGAAGGTAGAAATGGGATAATAGAAAAAAAAAAGGTATGTGTAACAGTAGAAAGTAGTATATGCTATACAGAAAAATAAAGCAAAAAAGAGGCATATGCAAAATATTAGGTCAGCTAAGGAGACTGCACTAGAAATATGATACTTGGAAAAAGACTCAAATAAGGCGAAGGGAGGGAGTCATGTCATTTTGGAAAGGAACACTTCAGGCAGAAGGAATGGTAGATGCGAGGCAAGAATACATTTGATATTCTTGGGCAATAGCAAAGTCCATAGAGCTAGAGTTGGGTAAGACAGGAAGGCAGGAGCCAGGTTGGTTTGGCCTTGTGTTGCATAAAAAGGACTTTGAAATTTACATAGCAAGACCTCAACTCTGCCAAAAATAAATAAATATATAAATAGTAAGCCAGGTGTGATGACGTGCACCTGTAGTTCCAGTTACAGGGGAGAGATTCTTGAGGCCAGGAATTTAAAATTGCAGTGAGCTCTGATTGCACTATTGCACTCCAGCCTGGGCCACAAGCGATACCCTGTCTCTTTAACCGAAAAAAAAAAAAAAAAAAAAAAAAAAGAAGCAGCAGCAAGACCAGAAGCTTAGAGACCAACTACCACAATCATCCAGGTGAGAGATGGTTATAGCTATGACTAAATTTGTAGCAATAGGAATGATGACACCACAGAATTCGCTGATGAGTTGAAATTTGGGGTTATGGTTGTTTTTAAAAATTGTGTTTTGAGAGAAAGCAGAGCCCCTCGTGCCTGACTTGAGGGCTTTTGACCTGAGCTACTGGAAGAATAGAGCTTCTGTTATCTGAGATAAGGAAGATAGGGTAGTGGCTTTTAGACAGAGTTAAGAAAAGCATTTTGTTTGGATAGAGTAGATTCAAGCTTATAGGCAGAAGAGAGAGAATCTCTAGACGCTAGAGAAAAACATAGACATGTAAAGTAAATTTTGTGGGAAACAAATACAGAAGGGTTGACATTGAAAAAAAAGAGGAGTAATTCCTGAGAAAGCAACAAAGTGACAGTGATTGGTAGGAAAGCTGACGGGATATACTAGATGTCTTGGTGATCATACAAACTTTCGGTTGTTTTACGTTTAGAGAATGAGGCTGAGATTAAATAGGCAGGAAGATATGAGGTAGCTCACAGGGACTGTGGTAAGGAGTCAACCAGGGACGGATAAGAAGACCTTCAGCAGCATTCACACCCCAGATAGTAAGAGCAGGAATTTGTATTCTGTTTCAACAAGTCTAAGACAAAAAAATAATAATAATAAGATACATCATTAATTTCTGTGCCACCAGTAGGGAAAACCTACCCAGGATAGGACCATGTAAAGCTGGGTCACCAAAGCAATACCTTCAGTGTGAGGCTCCACAAGGCATAAACCCCACCCACAAGGAAAGTTACGTGCCTCAGTTGATCTTGGCTCTAGATAAAGGAAGGTTTAAAAAAAAATGCCCTAAGAATTTGAATCACAGAGTGATACTCATGCACATCTACAGTCTAAACTTCCACCAAGATTATAGTCGAAAACACCTCAAGCAGAAAAATTCAGTAGTATGAATTTGATGATGCCCCATGGTGACTGCCAGGAGTTAATACAAATCCCCCCTGGAAGACCTCTCTCAATCCAGCTCTGCAGGAACTCTCAGACTCCATTGTATGATGCTTTCTGACTTTAGAATGTTAAGATGTGGAAATAAACTACATTTCTAAGTTATTTTAGAAATAAACTATGGCACCAGTTTGCATGGTTAGTGACTTCTCCAGCATGCCGTGCAGCCTTGGATACTCAAAGGGTTTTGTAAGTTTCCGATGGGTCTAATTGAGTCATAAGGCAGAAAAATGCTATAAAGGAGAAGAGGGAGTGGCACCATCCATCCAAGCCTCTCTTAATCCTGGAAGGTGATGGTTAGACTCTCAGAAATGGCAGCTATCACCCACTTTGCCCTTCTAGCCACACCCACGGGAGACTTTGTATTTCACAGAACCTAGAACAATGCCTGACATCGAGTTAATGTTCCATAGATACTTGAATCAATGGTTAATTTTGGCACCCCTCTCTCACTTACAGAGGCTAGACCTCAGAGTCCTTTTAAATACGGCAATCACAGTCAATGAACGTTGGCATAAATTTGAAACTCATTTTATTCCTGTATGTTAGAGATTTTTGAGGTGGAAAATTATTTCATAAAAAAGTACTGGCCTTTGGAGTCATAAAGCCTGAACTGTAGTTCCAGCCATATAAGAGGTATAATAAGTCTTTTAATATCAATTCTGATTTTCCCATTTGGAAAAGGGGGAATAATTTCTCTTCTGCCTATCTTAGAGGGATGTAATGAGTCTCCAGAATGATGATGGATGTGGAATGCTTTCTCCATTGACATGCTTAGAAAGAGAACTTTATAACTTGCAGCTTATTTTTACATCTGTATTTAGGATTGTGGACTTGAACAGAAAAAGACTAGAACAAAGAAAGTCCAAGGTGATGTGGAGAATTACTAGTGCCCTGTTTTTTGGAACCTGGGCATAAAAGAATTGAATAACTCTTACAGTCCTGAGCATTTACTACTTAAAAGGCAGTGGGGCTATTAACTAATCTAAGGTTAGTGAGAAAGACTGCCATATCTTGGAAAGAAGTTCATTCTGATGTGTTAGAGTCCAGATAAGATTGCTTTGTGTTGGGATAAATGTCAGACATGGAAGAACCTAGGATTTATGGCCCACTGGGATTTCTTTTCTTGAATAATATGAATAATACTAGGAAAATAAAAGGATTATATATTGTTATATAAGAGTACTTCAAAATGTGTTTTTAAAGATGTTCATGAAAGGTCACAGCTGACCTTACTGGGAGTCAGAGAGATGGTGGCTTTGCAACTCCAGGGACTATGATTTAGAATGACCTTGGAGGATGTGGCTGGTTAGGGTTAGCATACGCTGCATGGGGCATCCATAATCCATAAAAATCACAATCTATAATCCAACTTCTAGATGAATATCATGAATTTTAATTAATCAAGAATTTAGATGAATCATAGATTTATTTATAGATCAAAATTCTAACATTTTAGAAATAAGTGAAATTTAAAGGGTGGTTTCTGACCATTCTCTAAGACTCACCTATTTGTTGGATAAATGTTGGCAGTTTGAGAAAACCAAAATTTATCTCACATAAAAAAATTTCCATAGGCGTTTATCTTTTAATATTTTGTAAAATCTTATTGTTGGTGAGCTATGAGCTAAAATGTAGAATTGGCTCTTCCATTTATTTTCTTGTTCTCTACTCTTCTCTACCCCAGGTCATGTATCTGGAAAATAATGGTACCAAAAAATAAAATTGTCTTGATAAAATTTACGAGTTTAGACATAGAAAATCAAATTGGATCTTTACAATCAAGTAATGGGGTGCTGATTAGTAAGTATATTGTGTTTACTTTATAGTGAGTATCTAAATGATTGCACACCGGACAATCTTTTTATCTTATATACAGTCACGGGGGTGGCAGGAGTGGAGATAGGGAAAGACATTGACCATTCTCTTCAGTGTTTTTTGAAGGTAGGCACCAAATACTGCTTTCTTTTCTCAAATTCATTAGCAGTAGTGAATGAAGTTAATGTCATAATCCCCAGAAACTTCCTTTCAAGGCAGTTTTCTAAAGTTTTATCCCAAAAGTGGGTGCATGTTCATGGAACTTGGTAAATACATATGAGCAAAAAGAAGAAAATGTAAAACACTCGTAACCCTATCACTTAGAGATAACCACTATTTACATTTTGATACATATTCATTTATATACACACTTGGAACTTTACATTGTTTTATAACTTTTTCTCATAATTTCATGTCATTACATTTTCTTCTTAAATACCTCTTATAAGCTATGTAAACATAATTGATAATTGATATGTCTACCTTAGTTGAAATGTGTGGGATGTGGTAGAAGGTCACCACAGCTGGCTGAGACCTTGATCTCCAAGTCTTTGTGGCCAGTGGTTGGGACAAAGGTCTCTTCACACATGACAGGATGCTGTAGACAAAGTATTGTTCTGGGGGAATATGATATTTATTGACTAAAGGATTTCATTCTCAGGCCTCCTATTTACCCAGTAATCATTTTTTTTCAACTATTCATTTGGTAAGCATTAACTATGTCTGAGGCTATCATATCAGGTACCTAGACTTATATAGAGACAAGGCCATCTCTGCCCAAACGAGCTTATAGTTTGTGATAACTAAAGGTATATAATAAAGTAGGAAAAGACATAGAATAGGGAAAGTGCTGTGGTGATTCAGGAAAAGGTAGTTCTTATTTCTAGTGGGTGCCTGGGCGAGCTCTTGGGAGAACTGAACTCTGAGTTAGGCCCTGGGCACATATGACTAGGAGTGAGAGGTAAATTGATAGCAAAATCACTGGAGCAGAGAGTGTGGAAGAATCAAAGGGGCCACTAGATGGTTTGGCCTGTTTAAAACAGCTCATGGAAGATAATATTTTAAAAACTGCACATAAGTTCCTACCACTTTTTAATCATGTTATTTTGATTTCTTTTTCTTTTCAGGTAAGGTCTGTGAAGATCCATGGCCCTCCCCATGGCTAACAGAGACCAGGGAGGCCACAGTTATGTTGGTTTCTGATACAGAAAACAGTGGCAACAGATTTCACCTTAGCTTTACCGCTGTACGAAACTCAGAAGCAGGTATTTCAGATTTTTAATTCCCTGCTGGTTTTCCTCGTGGGAATGAGGAAAAGGAAATGCCTTTGGTCAATCCATGAAATTCCTCAATACTTCCAAGGTCCAGGTTGTTGGAGTGTGGCTGTGTCGGTAGCAGGGACAATTCACTCTGCTGATTATCCTGACTTGTATCCCAGCAATGTGCAGTGTCATCAGCTCATTCGTGCTCTAGACAAACACACAATGAAGGTAGGCAACCAAGGCATCTCTGCACTTCATAGAGAATCTAGCCATGCTATGCTAGTAAAGCAGAACTTCATTCACCTGGATTGTTAAATTGTCATTATGACGAGGGCTTCTTTTGTTATTTTTTGCTCTCAAAAGGGATTTCTGTGTGTGATTTCTAAGAATTTCAGTGAATTAAAAGTGTGTACAATGGAAAGTAGGGCTCCTTCTCATCAGACTTCCATCCATTGCCCTGGAGACCACACTGATGGATTACTGCAGTACCCCCAGGAGGCTTTCTGAGTATTTTACTCATGCATATATCCTTCTGTTATGTGACAATGTTTTGTCTACTGCAGAATATCTCAAAGATCCTCCCAGATGAACCTTTAGAGCTCTTTTTAACTACTGCATAAAATAGTTCTCTATTAACTGGTGTTTAGTGAGTTTCTATTCTTCATCCATACCAGCAATGTTGCCTCAATGTTTCTGTGTAACTATTTTTGACACGTGGTATATATAATTCCCAAAATTGGACTGTCCGGGCCTGGTAGTCATTGCCAAATTGCCCTCACAAAGACCTCAATTATTTACACTTCTACCAGAAGGTATGCGAAGGTGTGACACAGAGTCTTTAAATATACACAGGAAAACGTTTCAAACTTCTCTTCCTTGACCACTTATCTGTTTTGTTTATAATTTGTACAGTTGACATTTGAAGCCTTTACAGATGAATTTAACCCAAATCGTATTTATGATGCTATTGTGATTTATGGTGATTCCAAAGAAGACCACGAGTTAGGTGGGTAACATTCCATCTTTTAAATTTGAAAAGCACTGGATTAACCAGAGTAGCTGCAGCATTGCCTGGTTCCCTTGGGTACCCCGAGGTAGTATGGGAACACGAATTTGTTGTACTGGAAACTAATAGTACCCTAAAATGTTAGCTTTAAAACCTGTGAGCCAGCAACTGATTCACTAGTTAAGTATTTAATTAAAAAATGAAAATGTGGAGAATGTTTCAGACTATTTGCAAAGTGAAAAGGGAAGTTCTCAAAGAAAGGTGAAAATAGTAATGGTGAATACATCTTTAACAGTTATTTAAGGTAAACTTAAACTTCCTTCTTTCTGTGTTAATTCCTTCTATTGCTGGTATTTTGATATTTGTGTTCAAGAAAAGTAACCAAAAGCTGTATTTTCTGCTTAAGTTTTACAATTAATTTTAATCCAACTTTAAAAACATGGGCATGTCTTTTTACACACCTCTCCTCGTTGTCTACAAAGCAATAATCACTTGAGATTTTTTGTGCCTACTAGAAATTATGAAGTCTTTACATTGCAATTGTGAAATTAGAAATTAGATGTCTTTACCCTATTTATAGAGCATTTTCTATGAGATAAAATTGTAATGCATTATTATTGTGAAACTAATGTTGAATTGCCATATGAGTGGTAAGGCTATGCCTACAAATCAAATTTGGAAAAAACCAAAGCTGCTGATTAAATAATTAATTGGGCTCTATTTTACCTTTGTGCTCTGATATTTAAAATTTTTTTATGACTATAAATCAAACTTCCCTAAAACTTTGTAGAGTCTTGAATACTCTGATACTAGTAACATGATGGTGGCACATTTTAAAAGTGAAGGTGAAAATAATTTCTGAGTCTTTAAGGCTGGATTCACCTTTTTTGCACCCAGACAAAAGTAATATCATATTCAAAGAGCCTAATGAAAGAGAATGGATGATGCATAAGAAAACTTCGCATAATAATGTTTGATTTTTGGAGAAAATGATGGAAAAGGTAGGGGTTACATCATATTGGGCACAAGGCAGTAAATTGTAAGTATCAGAGTGATAGGATAGCTAGCTAGCATTTATCGATTACTTGCTCTGTAGCAGGTATAGACTGAGGATTTCACATGTATTATGACATAAGTTCCTCCTTGCAAATCTAGGAGGTGTGTGCATTGCCCTCTCTTACAGATGACAAGACTGCGGCTTAGAAAAATTAAGTGACTTTCCCTAAAATGTGCAGTTGGCGAGAGGTGGAGCCAGAATTCAAACCTACATTTCTCTAGATTAATGTGGAAAATACGGGTGAACTCACATGCAGGGAGAGTAGTGACAAAGTCGTTGTAAAGAATTTATTCAAGATGTTTTTGATTATGTATGTTATGGGACGGGGCAGATGAAGGAAGAAAGGTCAGCATGATTTTCAGGCTGCTAGCTTAAGCTGCTAGGTAGATGGCGGAACCACTAAATCAGCAGTTCTCAAGCCGTGGGTTGAGAAATGAGGCCATGTTGACGGTTAAAGTCAGTTGGTTCCATTTGAGACACGTGGGTCTTTACGAGCCTGTGGGAAATCCTAATGGTGATATCTGGCAGTTCTAGGTCTAGAGTTCAGAAAAAAAGATTTCAAGTGAAGAGAGAAATCTTGAAATCATCTACATGGAGATGAATAAAAACAGGATATTGAACATTACCTTGAGGAATATCTTTTCAGGCTAAAGAAAAGGATCTTGAAAAAAGAAAGAAGAAAAAAGGTGCTGTTGAGAAGAGACAGCTATAGACGGATCCAAGAAACCAAGAACAGTGGCATGAAGCCAAGGAAGGAGGAAGTGCTTAAAAGACCCAGAGCAAGAGGGCTATTCAGAGATACATAAGAAAAGCATCTATGGGATCTGGCTTAGTGTTAGTGAGATCTTCAGCAGAGTGGTTTTATTATTGAGCAGGGTGAACAAGTAGGGTCAATTAGTGTGGCTTCTCTAAATATTTTTAATTAAAAATTTTTGTTCTACAGACAGCTCAAATAAAATTGAACCAACATCACCTCCCCAAACCATTCCTGTGTCTGCTGCAAAACCTATTCCATATGGTGAGTTGATGGCCATATTACCTATTTAATTTCCCTTCTTTATTAACTAGATGTTGCTTTTGGAAATCTGATGTTTGCTATAACTCCACAGTGAAGACAAATAAATGGCTTTTATATGTAGGCCTATAAAACTTCCAGAATCCTGTTTGGGTGTTTGGGTTTACATTTATACTCATAAACAGAAGGAACAAATAAGAACAAATAAACTTTGGGATAGGAAGAAAGGGTTATAAAATCAATCCTTTGTCTTCATTTACTCTCGTACAGACTTGATACCTACACTGACTTCCTAGAGTCTCTGTTTAATATAATTTTGCATTGTGAAGCAGAAGACAAAAACAAGGTTTTTTTTTGTTGAATGTTCTCTTGTTGTGTATTTTTCTATTAACTCACACTGGCATCTTTGAACTTTCTTATGCTGTGAGTGGCTGGTTAAATACTAAATACTATGATCTTCCATTGTTCTGCGTGCATGTACTGAAAATGTTCAAGTTGATGTGATAGAAAGTCACACAAGGAATAGAAGAGGAGAAAATGTCTGCCTTTTACTGGGGAGTTGGAGAAAGCTTCATGGAAAAAAAGAGCGCTTGAGCTAAGGCCCAGCGGTTCTAGCCAAGAGAACTGGCATTTAGATGCCTAAGCAAATTTGACACATTTGAGGGTCAGTAAATAGTTTCATACAGTGAGAACAGGAGGCAAAACAAGGCTATGTAAGGTATAATGAAGAATCTTGTTGATTCACTGCTAACAAATGTGACATTTTTCCTGCTAGAATGTAAATGCCAAGAGGGATGGCATTTTTATTTGTTCTATTCACTGCTATCACCAATGTCCAGAATAGTGCCTGGCAAAGAGTAAGCACTAAATAAATATTATTTTGTAGGCTTGTAGCTAAAACTCTGATGGCCTAACATAGTAGCCCACATTTTTAAAATCAGATTCCTCAGAGGTGGGTCTTGGGAGCCAATATCTTTACAAAGCTCATCTGGTGTTTGGGAAATATTGTTGTTGACCATGACCAGCCTTTGGAGGAGTGTGTTCTTAATTATTTCAGCTCATTTTGTCATTGTGGTTTCGTCTTTGCTGCAGGCATCTGTGGCGTCCCTCCATTTAGTCCTCAGTGGCTTTCCAGAAGAATTGCAGGAGGGGAAGAAGCCTGCCCCCACTGTTGGCCGTGGCAGGTGGGTCTAAGGTTTCTAGGTGGTCACCAATGTGGAGGTGCCATCATCAGCCCAACTTGGGTTCTGACTGCAGCCCACTGTGTGCAATCGTGAGTGAAATCATATTTTTCTTATCTATTTTGCACATGTTTATAGACAATGCCTAGGACACAAGGATAGTTATCTTACTACTAAGATCATCTGGACTGATTCTAAAGTGGGACTCTTCCTTTCAGTGTCCTTTTGCAGAGCCATCTAGCCTCTATTTAAACAATAATGGGGAGGAAAAAGTTAAATCTTGACATTGCCCATCCCCTTTATAGAGATCTGTGATAATTATGTCAAACCAAAAATCTGTCTCTCTGTTGCAGGAATCTTATGGCTCTAAATTGACCGTGGTTCTAAAAAACAAGAACTAAATCTTATTTCTTCTGTCACACAGCAGTTCTTCCTATATTTGAAGATTCCCTCACATTCCCTTGTAGCTTAATCTTTGAGCTAAGTTTTCTTAGTTCTATCTTGGTTTAGTAATTCAGATGCCTTACCCTGCAGGGCACCTTCCCCTGGATCGGTTTAGGATTGCTTCTCTTGAAGTACAGTTCATTTCAGTGGATAGCAAAATAGCAAAATAACCTACCACCCTGATTACTGGCCTACTAATGAAGTAAAATTTTGTTTAACTTTTTAAAATGTGTTAAAATTATGAATTATTCCATAATATGAAAAAATTGTACATAGTAAGCATAAAGAATAGATATTAAATATACATTTATGTTTCCACCTTTCTATTTAGGAATGATCTTTCTCCTTACCTTGAAAGATTCCTTAGTACCCTTTCTAAGAGGTAAACACTATACTCAACTTGCTAAATGCTGTATTCACAATAGCTTTTTTCCCTCAGTTTTAACATATATGTATCCTCGAAACAGTGTATTGTTTGGATTTTCTTGGCTTGACCTTCGTGTAACAGAATTGTAATTTATATCCTTCCGTCACTTGCTTTTATCCTGATAGGGTATTATATAGATCAGGGGTCCTCAAACTACGGCCCGCAGAGGACGTTTGGCCCGCTGGGTGTTTTTGCCTCCCATGCCTGTCCTGTTTAGCAGCGGATTCATCCTGGGCCGGCAAAATCTGTTAGCGGAAAAACCATTGGTTGCATTCCCAAACAAAACATGTGTGGATTCACTGGAAAAGTTGCAAAAGGATTTCCAATTTAGATTTAAAGAGCTTCATCTTCATGAACAGGACATACAGCTTTTCCATAACCCATTTTCTATTGACATTGAAAATGTAGAGGTCAGTCTCTGAAGTCGCCGCCCTGGCCTCCAGCACCGCCTCGGGCCGGTGTCTCCTGCAGACAGGAGCCAGGGGCTGCAGGGTGGGGCAGGGGCAGCCGAGTGCTCTTGCAGTTCCTCCGGCTTTCTGGCTTCTCCGTGGGGCTGGCCCACAGTGCTCTAAGAACGTTTCCATGTTGTTTGAAGGACACACGCAGTGGGATTCAGAATTACTGGAGATCGCCTTTGTGAGAAGTTGGAAGTATTTCTTTAAATTCCGTCTCTTAGTTTTTCAAAGAAACATCAAGAAACCATGAACAACACTAGTAATGAAGAGTTTGCCACTTGCTTGATGAAGGTTTTACTGGGAGATGGGGTCACACTTATCAAGGACATTCTGGATCAAAAAATCAATGAAGTTTCCTCTTCTGATGATAAAGATGCCTTCTACGTAGCAAACCTCGGAGATGTTCTGAAGAAACACCAAAGATGGCTAAAAGCTCTTCCTCATGTCACTCCCTTTTATGTAGTCAAATGTAATGAGAGTAGAGCTATTGTGAAGACCCTGGCTGCCACTGGGACAGGATTTGACTGTGCTAGCAAGACTGAAATACAATTGGTGCAAAGTCTCAGGGTGCCTCCAGAGAGGATTATCTATGCAAATCCTTGTAAATAAGTGTCTCAAATTAAGTATGCTGCCAATAATGGGGTCCAGATGATGACTTTT